>PVHX01002447.1:99269-168214 GCA_004024805.1 Geosciurus inauris
GTGCATATAAAGGTGTTTAATATGAAGAATTTAATCTGCTTATAATTTTGTGCAAAGTTAGAAAAATTATGATTGTAACAATTTTTTCTATTTGCCTCAACAAATGTTTTCAGTGAACAGTGTGTACAGCTTCTGAAAATTTGTTTTTTTCTGTTATGTTTGATAACATGTATTAAAATGTAATTTTTGAGAAAAAAAACTCAGGCATAAATTAGATTTAAATTATGTACTTATATATTGATTTATTCATATTGTATTTAAAAACTTTGTCAAAAAGCATCATGTATATAATGGAACAGATGATAAGAAAATAATCCCGCCAAAAGTACATATTTAATAAACTTCAACACATTAGGAGACTAGATTATCTTTATAGTTCCTTAGAAATCTAAAATTGTATAATTCTCCGAATGAGAATGGCATTTATGTTATCATCTAAACTTGGTCTTCAAGCCCACTCAATATCAGAAATTATAATGTCACAGGAGACTTAAGAGGGATTATGACAAGCTTCCTGAGACTTAGTACTTACTATACACATGCTGTCCACATCAGGGGATGTCCAAAGAGGGTATACATAGCCCAGTTATGTCAGCCTGGATATGTAAGTCCTTGACAGATGTCTAAAACTGCATTCACTAATAGCACATTTTTTTTACTTCAAATTAATGATGAAAAATATGAAACATCTATGTGAATATTCCAAAAGGGAAATATTTCTCCAGATACATAGTTAGACACATGGTTATAGTATCAGTGAATACAGATTGAAACAATGATACTCATTATTTTATATTGTCATTAGTAAGAATTACAACCTGAACTTATGATTCTGGGTATATTCTCACAAGTCAGGTATTACTTCATTACTTGAGATCTCATGTATACAAGATGTTACCAACTAAGCTTCTATTTTTTAAAATAATTCAGTTTATTTAACTATCACATTAAACTCCACAAGCTCAAACTCATTGGAAAATACATTGTACTAGAGAACAATAAATGTGTATTTAATAACCATATTCTTAATCTTCCATCTGTTTATGGAGATTGTAAGTATATTTTCTTGTTATCAAATATTAAAATTTAGTGCCTGAAAAAATGATGCAAATGTGCAGTTATTTACAATATGATCTTGAACATTTTTTCTCTGTTTTATGTGTGTGTGTTGTTTTTTTTTTTATTTTGGTTTTTTTTTTTTTTTTTTCGTACTGGAGATTGAACCCAGAGGCATTTTACTACTGAGCTACATCCCCAGTCATTTTTATCTTTATTTTGACATAGGGTCTTGCTAACATGCTGAAGTTGGTCCTGATCTTGTGATCCTCTTGTCTCAGCCTTCTGAATTTCTGGGATTACAGGCATGCATTCCCGCACCCAGCCTTTTCCCTGTTTTATCAATAAAAGTTCTAATTATTTGTAAGACCCAAGATTTAAGTGACTAAGTAGAACTACTTTAAAATGGATATTGATAGCTTTTAAAAATTACATCAATTGTTTAAGGTATGATATTTTCAAGGGATTTATATCTTCCAGTTGGTGGTTGAAAATAAAGAATGGGACCATGGTGATGGCAATAATGGATCTCAGAAACAAACAAAACTTTCCCTCTCAAGTTCTGAAACAATTGAGAAAGATAAAGGAGTTAGGCTTGTAAAAATCACATTTTGGCTTTATTGCTGCTAGTAGCAAAGTTAGATTGTGTGCAAAGTGTGTTAATACAGTGACCTGCCCTCTATGGCGAGGAAGTCAACCATGAGTTATAAGCAGCTTATGTTGCATAGTGTTTTCCTTTGATAAAAATGGACTCGGAGCTTAATCTCAAATTATCAAAACAACTCTTAAAGACACCTAGATGGATGGAATTATCTAAATTTAACAAAAAAAGGAAATCTATAATAGCAAGATACCTTTTTTATTTTCATTGAAAAATACCACCTTCCTTGAGTGAAAAAATGTATCAGCCTGGAAGTGAACAATAAATAGGGTGTTAGAACCCAATTTTGTGCCGACATACAAAGGGTTATGGCAATGAATTGCCCATTGGTATTTGTGCTCTTGGGGCAGAACTTTTACACAAATACTTCATAATTTTATCATAATCCTCCTATATTTCTACTGTATGAACTTCAAGAGTAGCTAAAATTTTACTATTTGAACCCTATAAAAATTAATCATAGAAAATAATGACTAAGCCAATACTTAAACATTTACTCACTAGTATAAAAGAGTATGCTTCGATAATATAATAAAAAAGAGAATGGCATGTATTTCTATGTGCATTGTATGTGTAAATTCTTCATAGGAAAGGAATTGGAGGCAAGATGATTTTTAGTCTTAAGTACATCAATTCAATTATTTATTTTCTCTATGTAAATTTCTTCTCTATTTGGGGCATATAATACATATCTTGGCTTATTTAAAAGAAAATTAAAAAAGGAGAAGAAGAAAAATGTAGCCTCTGGTGGGACAGGGATAATGGTCTCATAGAACTGAAAGATAGGTTATAAATTAAGTGTTTTAATATGTTATTGGAAATGGCCAATTCTTAATAAATTATTAACTTTGAGAAAATATTAATTTGGGGAAAATCTTATTCATATAACTCAGTTTCTATGACAATTAAAAAGACACATTTCCTGTTACTAGGTCATAAAGGGATAATGAAAAATCAAGTGCTAATCTTTGAGCTCCTTTCCCCAACAATTCAGCAACTAGAATGATCAGTGTTCATATTGTAGAAGAATAAAGATTTTAAGGATTATCATCTGTATTGTTTTTTTTTTCCAGCAATTTCTCAACATCGACCTAAATCAGCAGGCTTTATTCACAAAATTCTCAGACTCAATGTCATTTATATAGAATCTCAGCATGTTACCAATGTCTATTGACTTTCCTTACATGGATCTCATCTTAACAATTTGCAATTTATTTTCAAAATGTTATTGTTGCCTCCTAGAATACTATGCTTGATTACTTTCCCTCAATCTTTTTAGAAAATTAGTTCCATTCTGATACTTTATTCTTCCTGTGAGTGTTAAATAAGAGGCAATTAGCGCTAAGATTGTGGACTTGATGTCTTAGTTTTGTCCTGAGTGCTCAGGCACCTTAGAGAAAACTCAGCAGACATTTATTGATCTGGATACCCTGCCATGTCTTACTCAGGAAAATATAAAAAATATTAGTGAACATTGGTCATCTCCTACAGAAGTTTATAATATGGAAAGTATGTTAAAACTCAATATAAAGATGGATGAATTAAGAGATATCAGGGGTAAATGATGGTGAACTATTTCTGCTTATAACAGAACAGTTCTGACGTCAGTTTTGATGTTTGTTGTTGACTTTTCACACGAACCATCAATTCTCTTACAATCCAGACATGAAACCTGGTGCCCAACAATTCAGTTCAATTCAGACACTGCCTGGAGTGAACTTCAGACTCCACAAGTTAAAGACAGGGCTCCATCAGACTGATTTCACTTACCATGCCAAGTGCAAGTTCTGGCCTCCTATCCTCTAGCCAACTAGCTATAAATTGGGGGTACCTGTGCACATTTCCTCGGTGTTCAAACTCCAAGGTTGCAAAAGCCTAGCATACTATTATATGCTGATTTCAAAGAAGAAACTTAGAGGACTCAATGGACAGGGTCTGGACATTTTACGACTTCTGTGCATCTCAGTTGCAGGCCTGATGCACCACACCAACAAGCCAAGGAAAGGAATATATAAGGTAGTTGCAAGCCCACTGAACAGATGGGTTTTGTCAGGTGTTTTATGAATACATTTTATTATTTTATGGTCAAGATCACTATGCTTTGATCACCACCTAAAAATTGGAGAGAAGGGAGGTGACCAGTTTCCTTTCTCCCTTTCCTTTATTATCACATTCCCTGGATTCCTTCTTAGCTCACTTCCAGTAAGAACAAGCCTCCCTAGGCCCTGATCAGTGTTTACTCAAAAACTCAATTTCAATAATTTATTAGAATGGCTCACAAAACTCAGAGAAACAGGTTCCTTACTATTATGAGTTTTTTGTAAAGGGTAAACCTGAACAACATGAAGAGGTAGGTAGGGCAAGATCTGGGAGAGTACAGGTGCAGGAACTCCTATCTTGGAGAAGTTGGGGTGCACCACATTCCAAGCATATGTGTGCCTTCACCAACCTAGAAGCTTTCTGAACTCTGTAGTTTGGTGGTTTTCATGGACGTTTCACCATATAGACATGACTGACTAAATCATTGGCTCTTGGTATTTGTGATACTGTGATTTATAAAAAATATATATTTAGACAACATTCCCATTTCCTGGTTTCCTGAATCACAAAGCTTCCTAAAAGCTTTAGAATTTCTAGTTATTGTCTCTTGTATACTAACAGGATGACTGATGGCTGAGGAGCTCTGGATAATCTCAACATGGAAAATAGGTTGCAAGGAGAACCAACCATGTGATAAGAAAATCGAATCCTCAACCTCCAACCCCTGAGCTCCAAGAAAGAGGGAAGAATCAAATCTTATCACCAATGGCCCAAGATTTAATGAACCATGTCTACATAATGAAGACTCCATCACAACCCAAATGACAGGACTTGAGGAACTTCTGGATTGCTGAATGCATAGAGGTATCTGGAAGGTGGCTTGCCCAGAGACCACAGGCAAGTTCTGTCCCATTCTCCCATACTTTGCCTTATGAATCTCTTAATTTGTCTGCTCAATAATGAATAAAGTGTTTCCCTCACTTCATGTGACTTCATTTGTGAGCTACTATAGCAAATTAATTGAACTCAGTAGGGAGTCATGGAAACCCTTAGGTAACAGATAATCTGTCAAAACTGCAGGTAAAACAAACTAGGGTACGTGATCTTGTTACGTGGGGAATAACCCACACATCCACTGTCAGAAGTGTGCTATACTGCACTGAGTGTGTGAGAGTAAGCAAAACAACTTTTGTTTTATAACTTCATACAGTGACTAATTCAAGCTCCACCCTCACACCTAGGTCCAGGTTTATCAATAAGATATCATGTTATTTGTCCCTTTCATCTCAAAATAAACCACGGGCTGTATGTCTCTTTCTTCCCTCCAACAGCACAGGAAAACTTTTTACAAGTTTGGAATAAAGTCAACGAAGAACACTAATTCTGAATAATTGCACATTCTTCCAGATTTGTTATTTTGTGCTTAAAAAGCAAGTTAAAAATGCATTTCTTTGTAAAAATCCATTTTTCTTTGTGTTGCCTCTACTATCTCTCTCTTGAGAGAAATGTGGTGAATTTCCTAACTGTCCAAATATGACAGGAAGGAGAAATTAGCACAAGGAACTAAAAACAAATATAGGGATTCTAAATATTATTTTCCGGCAGATGCTCTTATTAAATTTCTTTCCTCTCTGTTACTATTGCCAGTTTTCTTTGCCAGAGAGCTGAGGTCAGAAGTCATTTACATGAAGTTAAGTGTACCATAATGTTATCAACAAAAAGGATTTTTATGAAAGATCTAAATATTATAGTTTGTTTCAGTGGGAAGCAAGAGGATATTTAAACCCATTAAATTTTGAATTTTTATCTATTTGATGTTCTTCTAAAATCCTAACGGTTATGTGTGATTAGCTCCATTGATAGCATATATGTGCCAAATTCCCCATACCTATATATTCAACCATTTTACTATTATGTTTATCTTTTATAAAAATTGGTTCATTTAGATTATTTAAAACATGGGTAAATCATATACCTGTATTTGAACAGGAGAATATTTTTATGAATTTCTTCAATACTTAAAGTGGTTAAAGTTTTCAATTATGCATAATGTAGACAAATGTTGGACAATGCTTTATCAGTTATTTTTTGTTCAATTAATATTTATTAAACACTTATGATACAGCTAGAGTAATATGTGGAAGAGAAGCCTTGAAATGAGCTTACAATATAGTGACAAATGAATTGAGAGGAAAAAAATATCTTATGGGAAAGCATTTGTAGGTGAATCAGTCTTGGTTTAATCAGAGAGAATGTACAGTAGTTTGAACAAGAGAATTTTAATTTAACAAATTAACTGTAACATAAAGAGTAGTTAATAAAGTAAGGGAGCCCTAAAGAACACAAGAAGAGCAAATACAAGGATGACTTATTACCTCTTAATCTGAGAAAGAGTACCTAAGAAAGAATCCACATTTCCCTCCCAAGGGCTGAAATCCAGATCTTGTTTGAGAGAAATTAGCCATGGTTTACTGGATGGTGGTGAAGTTGCTGTGAATTGCATCAGCAGAACTTGCTAGATATGTATCCTCTAGAAATTTGCAGACGTATATCTTCTAGATTTTGTCGAAAAACTGTTCATGGGAAAGTGTATCACCAGAAACTCTCTGCTACCCAAGTGCCCATGGAAGAAAGCACTGGATAGGAGTCACACAAAATAGACTGAAAGGTTTGACTGAAGAAAGCATACAGAAAACAAGAAGTAAAACTCCTCCCACCTGCTCTCTCTCTCCAGCACATTCCAAGTTTAAAGTTGTGCCAGAAAAAAACAAAAAATATTTAAAGAGCCCAGATCTATTTTTATACAGCAAGCAATAAAAATAAATTGTGAATTGAAAAGCAGTAAGTTGATAACTGGCATACATGAATACCTACCTGAATCTGTGATGGAGAAGTATGGTTGGTAAAAGTTTCATTAGATCTCATGAATAGGAAAGTTCTGACCATTTCAGAAGAGAGATGGTCAGGGAAACAGAAAGACCAGGAACTAGGAACTCTAAAATAATATTTCTTCCATGAATCAATGTAGGAAGTTGATGAGAAGTGATGTATGTCTTAAAATATAAAAGCAGATGTGTATGCACACACACACATACACACACACACACGTAGAAACTCTCATGGAATTCTTTGGTAACAAAAATGAAGGAATAAAACCTGTGTAATAAACAGGAACTAGTTCTAGGCTTACTGTTGATATTTGCCAATAGCAGGAAAATAAGAATTTCAGGTTTTAAAAGCTACTTATGAAAGGTGACAATACCTTGAGCCTGTGCAAAATTTAAACTTCGTATCAGGCCCATATTTAGCTTTTACTCTCAAGGGACACATGAACCAGGGAAAACAACGTGCCCTACCACAGAAAATGAAAATATATTTGGGACTTAAATTTTCATCACCACCTTGGTAGTAGAGTTCTCTAAAATAAAACCAAATGGTATATATATATATATATAATGATATATATATATATAATGATATATATGATATATATATATGTATATACATATATATATACATATATATATAAAGATATATATGTATACATATATAAATATATATCTCCTCATATATATATATGGAGATTTATTATGATAATTGATTCATGTGATTATAGAGGCTGAGAAGTCCCATAATATGCCATGTGCAAGCTAAAAAGCTGGGAAAGTGGTGGTGTTAAGTACCAGAGTCTGACAACTTAAGAATCGGGAGCTCTGGGGTCCAGGAATGGAAGACAGATGTTCCAACCCAGGAAATAAAGGATAATTGTACTCTCTTCCCCCATTTATTTTTTTTTCCTATTCAAGCACTGATCAGATCCAGTGATGCTGGCCAACACAGAGTAGGTAGATCTTCTTTATTTAGTCCATGGGTTCAAATCAATGAACTTTAAATGTTAGATTTTTTGGAAACACCCTCATAGATACACTCAGTGTTTTAACAGCTATCTGAGCAACACTTAGCCCAGGCAAGTTAATGAGTAAAATCAATCAATATACAAAGTGTCTCATCCGGTAATATTAACATAGTCCCGAAGTCCTAGCTCCTTCGATGCTTGGCACAAACAAATGAACATCACTGGAGGAACTCATCAGCAATAAGATCTTGAACATTCTCTTTGCTTACAAGTAGGAAAATATGAGCTAAAAATTCAATTTGAAAAACACACAAGAAAATAAGCCACCATAAGTGATAATCCTTAGAAAAACAAAATGTATGAGAAGGTTCAAAAACAAAAAATGTGCAAAATATTTAAAGACATAAAAAATCTGAAAAAACAGCTATAAAGTAATCACAAAACTTTTAAAATTGCCGAGTAAAATATAAAAATAAATATTTTAAAATAGAATTATGATTGCCAAAATTCAAAATTAATGGACAATTATAAACTAGATGAAGCACACTTGTTGATAAAACTAAAAAATCTGGTATATAAAGACTATGGTTTGTTCCCCACCGGTTCATGTTCTGGAAGCTTGGTCCCAGTGTGGTGGTACTGAGGTGGTGGAAGCTTTAAGAGGGGGAAGCCTAGATAATAAATATGAAGAAGTTTTTCACTGTAGCATAAAAAAAGATTTAAATATAAATGATATATTAAAAGATAATGACAATCAGAAGATGTGAATTAGAGTTATAAATGGAAAATTAGGGTCTGATAGCAAAGAAATATTTTAAAATTTGAGGAGAGTCTAGCTATGTCAATGAGAGTAAAATTGGAATTGGGAGGGGAACTGGTTGTAAGAAAAAACATTCTGGGTAAATAAAATGTATGCAAAATCTTAGGAGTATGTTGGCCAAAAATTCAGTCTTAACTATATTATAAATTTCAATGTCAGGAAAGCAGAAAATAAGAAATTCTATGCAGAGATCACTGTTTGAAGAACCATTTCATTTCTGCTTGAGTAAATTATGCCTCAAAGGGAAGGAATTTTCAAAGTACTTTTAGCTATAGACTCCAGGTGATGTCAAATTCAAGCTTTTGGATAATCAGTGATTAGCAGTGGATTAAAAAGTGAGTTACTAAGTGCTGGGGATGTAGCACAGTGATAGAGCATTTGCCCATCCTACATGAGGCCCCAGATTCAATCCCCAGTGTCTCTACCCTACACCTTTCTCTCTTTCTCCTTCTCTCTCTTTCTCTCTCTCTCTGTCTCTTTCACATACATACACAACGACTTTACCTGCCTCTCAAGCCTTTAATTATTTCATGTTGTAACTCAACATTCAAATATAAAGCAGCCCTCCAAAAGAATTAAGTATTAGTACATGTCAGAAAGATAGTGCACTAGGAAGTCCTAAGCCTTCCTTCTCCAATAGTAACATTGAGTTAACAATAGTATGCTGACCAAAATGTAAGAATCCTAGTGATCAGTTGAGAAACCATGGTACCCATGCCATTCCAATGCCAAAAAGGGATTCCAGTGAAAAGTGTGGGAAAATTTGTGCAAATTTGCACCTAACTGTAACTTGACCCTATGCATCATGGCATTTGTAACTAGGAGAAAACCTGTTTGGATCACAAACAATAGAATGGTTCATGCATTCAACATTGTAACTCTTTTAGTGACTGCCTGAGGGAGGAATTTTGCCTCACCCCACTCAAAGCTCTGCAGTCCAGTAGCAGTGTTGGAAAGCCACCGAACAGAGGTGAACACTGTGGCACAATAGAGCTCCAGTTCTGCAGGCAGAAGCCAGGAAGAGGAAGAGATCATAAAATTCTGAGGTGTTCTAGATTCTAGTTTGGCTGATTGGTGAAAGTCTCCTCCTGCAATAAGCCCGTACATAAATATTGGGGGTGAATTGTTTTCCAAATGTTCACATCATATAAAAGGCATACAATAAAGTAGGAAAACATGGCCCAGTCAAAAAATAAATAAATAAAGCTCCAGGAAAAGACCCTGAAAGTGCAGATTTATGAGCTTCTTCAGAAAGAATTCAGAATAAAAGCCACAAAAATGCTCAATGGTGTAACTGTTATAAAGATGCTTAATGATTTGAAAGGTAACATAGATGGTAAGCATGAAAAGATTAAGAATGTCAAGACAGATAGAAATTATAAAAAAGAATGAAGCATAAGTTCTGGAGTTGAATAATACAATCACCAAAGTGAAAAAAATTAAGTGGTTACACAGTGTATTTGATCAGGCAGAGCTCCACTTGAAGATGTATTATATGAAATCATTGAATCAGATGAACAAAATTTTTTAAAATTAAGAAAAGTGAACAGAATCTAAAGGGCTAGTGGAATATAATCAAGTGAACCAAGGAATTATGGGAATCTTACAAGGACAAGCAATAGAAAGGGGCAGAGAAGAGACCATACTTTAATACATAGTGGCTTCAAACTTCCCAAATGTGATGAAAGAGATGGATATACAAGTTCAAGAAGCTCAAAGAACTTAAAACTAGGAAAATTCAAAGAAAGTCATATTGAGATGCATTATAACAAAACTGAGCAAAGTCAAAGACAAGTGATCTCAAAAGCAGTCAAATGCATCATATCCTGCACCAAACACAATTTTTTAACAATTCAAGAAGCTTGAAATCATACCAGGCATCTTTTATGATCACAATGCAATAAAATTATAAACCAATAGCAAAGGAAGTTTGAAATATCCAAGACTATGAGGAAGATTAAGTAATAGACTTTTTAACCACCAATGAGTCTTAGAAGGAGTCAAAAGGTAAATTAAAAATGTCCTGAAACAAACAAAAGTAAAAACATAAATCATACCAAAATGCATACGATGCAGAAGTCAGTGAAAAGAAGGAATTGTATAGTTGACTGTACAATAAAAAGGAAAACAATCTCAAATCAACAACTTAACTTTACTTTATAAGAAACTAAGAAAAAGGAGAAGAAATAACCTGAATCTAGCAGAAGGAACAAAATAATAACTAGAGGAAAAATTTTAAAAATGGATATTATAAAAGCAGTAGAAAACATCAACAAGACTAGATATTCTTTTTTAAAGACTAACAAAACTACCAAACTCTTAGCTAGATTAGGAAAAAAGAGGGAAGAATCCAGTAACTAAAATTAGAAATGAAAACAAGGAACATTGCAATTGATGTCACAAAAATAAAAAGAATTTTTGTTACCTACAAGAAATTTGTAACTCACAGAAACCCACAACCTACCAAGACTGAAACATGAAAAAGTATAAAATCTGATCAAATCAATAAGTAAGGAAGTTCAATCAATAATCACAACTTCCCCCAAAAGAAAACCTCAGGACTAGACTCTGCCCAGGAGAATTCTAACACTTATAGTATAATTAACACAAATCCTCTCAAGACTCTGCCCAAATTTGAAAGGAAGAGAACACTTCAAGTTCATTCTATGAGATAAGAACTCATTCCCCTTAGGTCAAAGCCAGACAAAAACTACAGGAAAGAGAAATTGCAGAATTCATTCCTGATGAATATTGATACAAAAGTCCCCATCAAGTCACGAGCATATCAGCTTCAACAGCACATTGGAGGGGTTATACACCATGACCAAGTGGATTTATTTGTGTAATGCAAATATGATTTTACATAGAAAATCAATTATACCATATTAAGGAAATGATGAACAAAAACACATAGCAATTGATGTTATTCAATTGATGCAGGAAAAAGCTTTTGACAAGATTCAATACTTACTAATGATTTAGTAGGAATGATTTAGGGAACTACCTTCTCACAATAAAGTGCATATATGAAATTTCCACCAATAATAATATCACACTCAGTGTTGAAGCAATGAAATTTTCTTCTAAAATCAGGAATGAGGTAAGAAAGACTGCTCTTGCCATTTCTATTCATATAGTGATATAAGACTTAGCTAGAACAATTAAATAAAAAATAGACATGTCATTCAAATTGGAAAAAAATTGTATCTGCATTCAAATAGCACAATATTATTTGTAGGAAACCATAAAAATTCTCCATTAAAACCTTTAGAACTAGAAGCAAACAGCTTTCAGGATATGAAATTACACACCAAAAATGTTTTTGTACACTAATAACAAACAATTTGAAAAGGAACTAAAAGACTAATCATTTTACAATAGTATCAAAGAGAATAAAAGAATTTTAAGTATTCTAAATTCTTAAAATAAATCTAGCTAAACAGATGAAAAATCCATTTAAATTTATAAACTGTTGAAAAATGTCCGGAAGACACAAATAAATAGGAAAACACTCAATGATCACAGATTAAAAGCCTTAGTATTATCAAAATATCCTTACTTTCCCAAAGCAATGTGCAGATTCAGTACGATGCACATCAAAATCCCATAGACATTTTTTTACTGAATAAAAAAATTCATCATTTAAACAACCCTTAAATTCAATCATAACAACAAAACATTAAAATAACTTGACTGAGAAATTGACCAAGATGTAAATAGACATTTCTCCAAAACATAAAGATCACCATCACACATGAAAAGATGCTTAGCATCATTAATTATCAGATAAATATAAATAAAAACCTCAATAAAGATTCATGTCATACCCTTTGGGATGCATACTATAAAAACAAACAAATAAGCAAACAAACAAAAGACAAAGAAAATGATGGTGGGATTGTAAAATGCATATCAGCATGTACATCCATGTGACCATGTGGACAATCAGGAATCTGTCAGAGGTTTTCCAAACCTCCTATGTGCCTCTCATTTCTAAGCACTTCCTTTTAATTTCTTTGATTAAACTGTTTTCTCAATTATTATCTCCTTTTCAGGAATCTGATGTGAAGAAATAGCTAGTGAATATCTTCAACCAACATTCTTAGGGAAAAGGATGTTTTGCACTGAACAAGATTTGAGTCGGGTCAAAACATGAGAAGTCCTTTCAAAGAACTGCCAACCAAGTCAAGTAATGACAAAATTCCAGGAATGGGCTTTCTCTGCAGCTCCTAAAATGTCCTGCTTCCTTCAGCGGCTGGTAGGCTTCTAGTTTCCCAGTTACACCAACTGTAATGCTGTAGATTTTCAAGGTCATTAGAGAGCTAGGAAAGGGAACTGGTAATAGAGCAAGGTATAGTGCCACAGACTCTGATTCTCTAAACAATATTCAATCGTTTTTAGTGAGTACAGGCTTCTCAGTTTGTTGCATAACTTTTAAGGTTTCAAATTCTAAAAAAAAAATTGCTTTGAACAGTGTTTACATGTCTTCTCATTGGTTTTATGGTGATTTGTTGTTTTTTTTTTTTGTGATTCTTATTCTGTCACTTGTGTACTTTCTCATGTAAATTTTTAAATCTTCCCATTATTTAAATATTTATAAATTTCTTTTACTTTTAAAAAACAATAATTTTTAGAACATTGCATATTTCCCAAAATACTCTAATCATCTTGTGTTCCACCTGCTTCCTGTATTTTATGTGTTAGCACTATCTCTCTTAATATATCCAAGTGTATCCTCATCAATTCCAAAATTTAGACCTTATATTTTATATTGTCTACAAAGCCTAGTAAAATTCTTAGTACACAGTAGAAATCACTGTATCTAATGCTAAATTCCCAGTACTTAGAAGATCCATAACAATTGTCCAATATTTATTGCAAGAATGAATGTGAAAATGTTTTCAAAGTGCTTATGACTTTTTTTAAGCTTCCTCTGTTTGCTATTTTCTTTTATTCCAGAGTCTTGAACCTGATACCACGACATCTCATGAATCATTCCAAAGATGAAAGAAGAGAATTAAAGAGGGAAAACATTGTTGAGCTGTAGATCACACAATCTTCCCTACTTTCTTCCATGACTCTAGCATGTCACACTGAGGTCTCTGAGTCTCTTTTTCTTGTTTATTTAAAACAAAATGGCAAAACATTCTTAGGCCAATTAATAAATCTCAAAGAGATATATGTATGCTCTATGTAAAGTACAAAGTAGACAGGATTGAAGCTTGTTCCTGAGACCTATGTGACTGGTTTTGTAGTTTCTAGTGAAACTTTGATGATTCACAGCAAAGATTAACAGTTGGGATACCTATTCACTTTGTGGACAAGGAGCCAGGGCATTTTCTTATTGTGCCATTGGTAAGTTAAATTCTATACGGATAATGCTGATATGAAGAATTTAGGCTTGCTGAGATGTGGTATTATATAAAATAAAATTCCATTAATAAAATTTTTTCTATCCTTTAATCTTCAAAAGCAGCTCCTAGAAGAACTGCTTTGTACCATGCAATTGGAATAAAATTGGACTATGATAGCTCATCATAACCACAAAATAAGGATGCATATAATAAAACAAAAATACATTCAGTGTGCAAACTAAAGAAGGTACCATCCTTTAGTAATAACTCATATCAGATGAAATTGTATACAAATTCTATTCATAATATTAAGAACCTCAAAATTTTGGCCATATTTCTAGATTTTAAAAATGAATCCTATAATTGTGAAGTTAATTCAGATAGATTAATAAATAATCTTATAAAATTGCTTGTAAAACCATGATCCCCTTTTTAGGCCTTTAAGTATTCAGTTTTCATCTTAGTTCTTCCTCTACCTGATTGTTCTCTTCATTGAATTTTATCCACTTTTACTGTTACCTCAATTATTAAACTAATATAAGAGAAACCAAAGCTCATGTGTGTCTGATACACACAGACTATTTATAATGGGCTAGAAGCTGAGAAAGCAGAATTGAACAAGATACAGTCTCCATTCTCTTAGAGCATTGCGGTTTTTAGACACATGAAAAATTACAACAATGGTTTGTAGAGATGCAAACATGCGATAGTAGAACTTGGTTAAAATGCTAAAGGCACACAGAAACTAGGGTGCCTAGCTTGTTTTGGGGTCACAGAAGTCTTCAGAAGGAAGGAAGTACTGCAATGATCTTAAAGACTGCTTGGAACTTTCACCAAGAGAAAGAGACTGAGGTTTGCTTTCCGTACAAAAAGGCAAAAAGATGTAGAGGTGCAAGAACATGGCTCAGAGGGAAATGGAAAGACACTCTGGGTCAGCTGACCATACTGTTCATAGGAGAACAGTGAAGATGTTACTTAAAAAGAGAGTGCTGTTATATAGCCAAAAAACTTTATACCATGTGATAGAATTTTATCTATGTGATGACTATTTTAATGGACATGTTTTATCTAAATTATGGAAATTAATAAGAATAAAAATCTTACTAAGTCAAAATCATTTTTGTTTCTTTTTCTGATAATCTCCAAAGTATATGATGACCATGTGACATGTAGCAGCAATGCTCTTTTTCCTTCTGGTTTTATCTTATGTCCACTTTCTATAGATTTATTTCTTCCTCATGTTTTACTTATTTGTTGTAATATTGTACCTATCCATCTTTGTGAATTATCTCAATTTTACAAACAGAATACATATTGTTGGAAGAGGAAGGTATCATGAACTAAATGATTTTACACAAAGAAGACAAAGTTACATCAAATAGAGTTCTTCTATATCTCTGGTTTGTACTTCATAAATGCAAATGAGTGTCTGAACTAAATGGGAAAATATGAAGAGCTTAGTGGAACATATTACCATGAGAGACATGGTCTCAAGTTATTGCCTTTTCATAAATCTTTCCTTATGTTTCCATAAGAAAACATTTTTAAAAAAATTTTTGGATGTTACTCTAAGATCCCCTTTATCCGTTGTCAGTGATCCTGTAAAATGTTAAACAGATACACACACACACACACACACACACATACACACACACACACACACACACACACACACACAAGTTTCTTAGAAGGAAGGACATAAAAACCAACCTAGAGTGTGATTCGCATTGTGGCCACAATCTAGCAGATCTGCATGAACACAATGGGTGATTTTATTTTGAAACTATATTGTCAATTTGCAGGTCTATTCTTTTTTAGGGGTCCGGTAGAGTACTGGGGATTGAACTCAGGAGCACTCTACCACTAAGCCGCATCCCCCAGCCCATTTGGTATTTTATTTAGAGACAGCATCTCACTAAGTTGCTTAGCGTCTTACAGTTGCTGAGGTTGGCTTTGAACTAACGATCTTCTTATTTCAGCCTCCAGAGCTTCTGGGATTACAGACATGCGTCTCCAAGCCCGGCTTAAAAATCAATTCTTTAGTAGTCAATTTAAATCATATTTCTAGTTATATTTACATTTCTCACAATTAGTTAGGCTGTAACAAAATATTTTAGTCAGCTTTTTTACTGCTGTGACCAAAAGATCTGACAAAAATAATTTTAGAGGAAGAAAAATTTATTTGGAGGCTCAGGGTTTCAGAGGTCTCAGGTCATTGATGGCCAACTCCAATCCTTGAACCTGAGGTATGACAGAACATCATGGCAAATTGTGTGGCAGAGGAAAGTGGCTGAGGACCTGGCACCAGGAAGCAGAGAGAGACTTCTCCTCTAACCAAGGACAAAATATATACCCCAAAAGCACAACCCACTGGGATCCACCTCCTCCAGCCACACCCTACCTGCCTAAAGTTGCCACCGAGTTAATCCCTATCTGGGGATAAGTGCACAAATTAGATTAAGACTCCCAATAGCCCAATCATTTTATCTCTAAACTTTCTCACATTGTCCCACACATAAGCTTTTGGGGGATACCTACTTTGGAAACCATAACACAAAATATCTAAATAAATAGAGAATTATATTAACTATCTGTCCTCAAAAGATCTATAGCTCCTTTTGTCTTAAATCATTTTGAATATCTGGAAGAAGTTCAATCTCAGATTTCAAGAAGTTTTGTTTTCAAAATCCATATGAATTCTCAGAATATGCTTTGAAAAAGGTGGCTATTTATAAGTATTCTCCATCATACTGACCAAATAAACTTGTTCATAGTGCTGATGTTCAATTTTAATGTCCATTCTTTACTACCGGTCTTTGTTATAGACTCATTTTATAGTTTTCTGTATACATGATGTTTACTGCAATCTTCCTACATTTCTCTAAGTACCCACTGACCAAAAAAATTAGTCTCTTAAATATTTAAGAGACAGTTAAGATGACAGTTTAGAAATTTTGTCTTTTTAAGGAGGGAACCCTTCCAAACTCATTCTATCAGGTTAGTATCACCCTGATATCAAAACCAGACAGAGACACATCAAAGAAGAAAAATTTCAGACCAATATCCCTGATGAATATAGATGCAAAAATCCTCAAGAAAAAATTGACAAATTGCATACAAAAACATATTTAAAAAATAGTGCACCATGATCAAGTGGGGTTCATTTCAGGGATGCAAGGTTGGTTCAACATATGTAAATCAATAAATGTAATCCATCATATCAATAGGCTTAAAGATAAGAATCATATGATTTTATCAATTGATGTAGAGAAAGCATTTGACAAAATACAACACCCTTTCATGTTCAAAATAATAGAAAAACTAGGGATAGTAGCAACATACCTCAACATTGTAAAAGCAATCTATGCTAAACCCAAGGCCAACATCATCTTAAAGGGAGGAAAATTGAAAGCATTCCCTCCAAAAACTGGAACAAGACAGGTATGTCCTCTTTCACCACTGCTATTCAACATAGTCCTTGAAACTCTAACCAGAGCAATTAGAAAGACAAAAGAAATTAAAGGGATATGAATAGGAAAACACAGACTCAAACTATCATTATTTGTAGAGGACATGATACTATACTTAGAGGATCCAGAAAACTTCACCAGAAAACTTCTAGAGTTAATAAATGAACTCAGCAAAGTAGCAGGATATAAAATCAATACCCATAAATCAAATGCATTTTTATACATCAGTGATGAATCCTCTGAAAGAGAAATCAGGGAACCTACCCCATTTACAATAGCCTCAAAAAAAATTACAATACTTGAAATCAATCTAACAAGAGAGATGAAAAACCTACCATGAAAACTACAGGACACTAAAGAAAGAAATTGAAAAAGATCTTAGATGATGGAAAGATCTCCCATGCTCTTGGATAGGCAGAATCAATATTGTCAAAATGGCCATACTACCCAAAGTGCTATAGAGTCAATGTGATTCCAATTAAAATCCCAATGTCATGTCTTATAGAAATAGAAAAGGCAATCACGAAATTCATTTGGAAAAATAAAAGACCCAGAATAGCCAAAGCAATCCTTAGTAAGAAGAGTGAAGTTGGAGGCATCACACTATCAGGCCTTAAACTATACTATAAAGCTAGAGTAACAAAAATGGCATGGAATTGGCCCCAAAATAGACATGTAGACCAATGGTACAGAATCGAAGACACAGAGACAAACTCACTTAAATACAGTTATCTTATACTAGACAAAGGTGCCAAAAACATACACTGGAGAAAAGATAGCCTCTTCAACAAATGGTGCTGAGAAAACTGGAAATCCATTTGCAGCAAAACGAAACTAAACCCCTATCTCTCACATTGTACACAATTCAACTCAAAGTGGATCAGGGACTTTGGAATTAGATCAGAGACATTGCGCCTAATAGAGGGAAAAAAATAGGCCCAAATCTTCATCACATTGAATTAGGTCCCGACTTCTTTAACAAGACTCCTAAAGCACAAGAAATAAAATTAAAAAATCAATAAATGGGATGGATTCAAAGTAAAAAGCTTCTTCTCAGGAAAAGAAACAATTAATGAGGTGAACAGAGAGCCTACATTCTGGGAGCAAATTTTTGCCACGCACACATCAGATACAGCACTAATCTCCAGGATCTACAAAGAACTTAAAAAACTTAACACAAAATAAACAAACAACCCAATCAATAAATGGACTAAGGAACTGAACAGAAACTTCCCAGAAGAAGATACACAATCAATCAACAAATATTTGAAGATATGTTCAACATCTCTAGCAATTAGAGAAATGCAAATCAAAACTAAGGTTTCATCTCACTCCAGTTGGAATGGCAGTTATCAAGAATACAAGCAATAGTAAGTGCTGGCAAGGATGTGGGGGAAAAGGTACACTCAAACATTGCTAGTGGGACTGCAAATTGGTACAACCAATCTGAAAAGCAGTATGGAGATTGCTTAAAAAACTTGGAATGGAACCACCGTTTGACCCAGCTATCCCACTCCTTAGTCTATACTGTTAAACTTAAAAATAGCATACTACAGTGATGCAGCCACTTCAGAGTTTATAGCAGCACAATTCACAATTGTTAAACTGTGGAAGCAACTTAGGTGCCCTTAAATAGATGAATGGATAAAGAAACTGTGGTATATATACACAATGGAATATTACTCAGCAATAAAAGAGAATGACATTATGGCATTTACAGGTAAATGGATGGAGTTGGAGAACATCATGCTAAGTGAAGTAAGCCAATCCCCAAAACCAAAAGGCCAAATGTTTTTTCTGATGAGCGGATGCTGATCCATAATGGGGATGGGGGTTGGGATCATGGGAGAAATGGAGGAACTTTGGATAGGGCGAAGGGAAGGTACAGAAAGGGAGGGGGCATGGGAGTAACAATGATGGTAGAATGAGATGGACATCACTACCCTAGGCACATGTATGAAGACACAAATGGTGTGACTCTATCTTGTTTATAAGCAGAGACATGGAAAATTGTGCTCCATATGTGTACTATAACTTGAAAGGCATTCATCTGTTTTAAAAAATAAAAATAAATTTTTACAAAAAGAAAGAAATTTTGTCTTTTTATTCTGATGTTTATTCATAGCATGGATTTCTTTGTTTGTTTTTAAAATATTTATTCCGGTTAGCAAGCATTAATCTTCATTGGGCAGTGGAAATCATGGTGAATTCATTGTAGAAAAATTTTATGTAAATGGATCATGAAAGAGTCTTCATTAAGAAAAGAGACCTGTGTAGTATAAAGGAGGGAGGCCTTGACTGAGAATCAACAGGATAACTTCATGAAGTACTTTTTTTATTCTGTATTATAAAACTGAGGCTCCAGTTTTCTTATCCATTGTTATTCCTAAATTTCCCCTCATTACTTTTATTTCCTAATTGTCTTTATTCTTCTTTCAGCAATTGATTATAGGCCAGATGAGGTGATATTCTTATACTTTTAATGACATCAAGTATAAATTTCCCTCTTAGCATCAGGTATCTCAGAATTCCTAAATTGAAAGCTAATTAATCAAATTAAATAATAATTTGGAAACAGGAAGAATGGTAAGGCATTCCAAAAAGAACTGAGATCTATGTAAAAGTATATCTCTTTTTAAAAGAGAAATGCATTATTTAATCAATGTTCCACTAATAGTATAAACACATAAAAGTTTTACTCTAATATATTACTCAAAACATATTTAGGTTCTAGCCACTATGGAGCAATAGACAAGAATTTACTTTCCACATTATGAAAGAAAAAGCCAGGCAATATATAAGGAAGATTAATTTTTAGATATTGGAAAACAAACAGAACAAGGTGTTTATCCCTGAGAAAAGAGATATAAAAAGGAAGAACCCTATCTTTGTCCCAGTTCATGGCCTCCTGGAGGCCATTTTCAAGGGGAGGGTGGGGAAACTTGTCAGACATAAAAAAATATCACAGGAGAAAATATTTTTGCCCTTATATTTGGCAGAGATTTCTTAAGTGAGACAAAAAAAGCATGAACATAAAAATTTTGTTAAGTTTGATTTACATTTAAAAATATTTGTTCTTCATAAGACACTATTAATAAAATGAAAAATCAAGACAGATGAGATGAAAATATTTACAAACGTACCAAAAAGAAAACTTCTATTGAAAGACTCTTACAATGTGAGATGACAAATGATGATTTTAAAATGAGATAAACCAAAAAATATGGAAGTGCTTTAAAACAAATAATTGTGGGTAAATTACAGGAGCCAATCTGAAAGAGTTCTCATTTGTCAGAGGTAGAACAAATTCACTTCTGTAATTAGTAAAGTAGTATTGAACAACAACTCAAAGTATAAAACGGATAGTCATCCTTGCATAAAATTATCAAATAAATAAACATGGGAAATGTACCTCACTTCCTTTCAGAATAGTTCTAGATCATAAATGTAGGAGGCAGATCCCAAATGTCATATTATATATAATTACTAACTTTTTTTGTGAGGGGAAGATGAGGAGGTAAGATTATGATAAAATTTATATTATTTATTTTGGGATTTTCCCATTCTTGATTGATGTGGTAGTTTAAAGATCTGCTTGAGAAAAACAATGATAAAAACCTAACTAGAAGTAGAATACTATCTTATGAATACAGAGATTGTGAAAACCACCAAATCATTGTTGATATAGCAAAAGAAATGTCAAGGAATATAAGAAACGGAGACATTACAAGAAGAAAGTTAGCATTGCTCCTTAAATACATATTAACAAAGATGAAATGCTGATGTTAAGCAAAGTGAAATTCAAGGCTAAGAGAATGAGATTTATCATAAATGAGGCATAATTTAAAATAAATATGATAGTCATGAATTTATATTCCAAGTATGATTAGAGCCAAGTACTTAAGGTAAAATGATTATAAACACAAGGACAATAATTGAACATAAAAGTAAAATCCAAGTTAAAGAACAAATGTACTTTGCACTCGTGACAGGAAAAAAATAAGCAACAAAAAGATAAATAACTTGAATAAATAATTCAACTAGGTGACTAGGCAACTATAAATGTCCACAATAAGCAGAACTTTTCATGTGTGCCTGGAAAGCAAATAATATTATGTTAGTTACACACATGCACAGAATCTAGATTTACAAGGCAAGTTTATTTGTCACTTATTTCATCATTTAAAATGTAAATGTAATAAAACTGAAATATTGTGTACTATCTTCTAAATTATCCCATGTAAAGAAAGGGAAACTTTAATTAAAATTATTTTATGAGAAGGCATATTTCATCAAACCTTGTGAAACAAAAAGTAACATGAAATGAAATGCATTGAGTAAAATACAGTCCATAGCAAAGGGGGAAATAGTAATGGTTTTCTTTTCCATGAAGAGTTTCTCGGAGGAGGCACCTGTAACAAAACATAGATTAACAAGAGCAATACAGAACACATTTAATATAGGTTTTATGTGACAGAGATGACTTTAGAAATAAAGACTCAAGGAAACAGAGAAACCTACCTATTTTGACACTTAGTTGGGTGAAGAGCAGACAGTTAGGGCAGCATGATTGGACAAAGCTTGGGGTGATCTAATTGTAAGCCACCTCACTTGGAAAGGCTGTTCACACTCTCTGAGTCCCTGTATGCAGAGATAAGGTATTCCTTTCCTTTCCTATATGTTGCTAGCAAATGATAAAATCCAGGTTTTATGGCATCTGAAGCTTATAAAAGTCTGTAACTCTTTTTAAGAAAATGAGTACATCATTATAAATACAATCTGCCTCACAGCTTTGGAAGGTTCCTGAGATAGATATTTTATTAGTTTGATGTTCAAGCTGCCTCCAGTTGCAATATTTGGATATAAAACAAAATGAATAGGAAAGCCAGAGATTCCCAATGGTAAACCTAAGCAAAAAGAATAATGCTAACAGATAAAATAAAATTTCATACAAAAACAGCAAAAAACAGAGGGTCAGTGTGCATTTACAAAAATTCCCCAAAGTGTAACAATTGTGAATGATTTTGTACTGAGTACAAAATCTATATATTTAGAAAATTCTGTAATAAAGAGACCTGAGAGAAAAAATATTTTAATGCAGAAGTATATACCTATTAGAGCTTAAGGAGATCAAATATAATTAAGCACTTAAATTTGAATATGATACAGATTGATTTGTACATATTGTTGGATAATATATGACATGTAGATATTAAATTTTAAAATTTGAATATAAGATTAAGCATATGTAAGTGCCTAATATATCATAAAAACAAAACAATTGTTTAGAGACTATATATTTTGTGTTTTATATTAAAATTTTATGTATTTGAATTGTCCATAAAATGCTTACTAGACATCATTCAATGCTAGGGAATGTTTCAAAGGAAATATCCATTGAAAACCTCATTGGAATATTTTCACAAGAGCTTACTTGTTCTTTAAAAGAATTAAAGAGCCAAACATTTTATCTATAGATAGTGTTTTTCTTGTTTATTATTGTTCTTCTATTTGGTTATTTCTTACAGTTTTAGTTCCTTCCAAATTTTGTAGGAGACATTTTCCCTTGTTGTTTTTGTGATGAGTTAGGAATATTTTTTCCTTCTTTCCAAGTTTGTATTACTTCAGCATGATTTTCTCTAGTTCCTATTAGTGGCTAAAACCAGAATTTCTTATTTGGCAGAAGTTTGGAAAAATGTGACCTTTTGTAAGGTATGTTTGCTAATTGAACACATTGGTACTTGTTCAAAACAACTTGTTAGCTTAAATTATGAAAGTTTGAGAATTTTAGTCTTTTAAACTGTGCTATACAAACTAAAGACTATGATTTCAATCTTTCCTATTTCACTAGTAGTTATCATATTCACCATTGCCTCACATATTGAAAAAAAGGATTCTTTATTTTCTTATCTGATTTATCCATAAGACTATACATTTTTAGCCAGTATAACCCATGTCATCTGCTTGGCCTATAAGTTAAGTCTTACCTAATTTTCGAATTTGGGTCCATTGTTTAAACATTTTGTTATCCCCCAAATTTCTCTTGGTCTTATTTTTCCATCAAAAATTGTCCTGAAATCTTGGATACTTACATATTATAGTTCTTGTTAAAAATTTAGAATTACTTGAATAGTTCAAAAGAGGAACCCACATTTTGTGCTGTGGTCACTTTCATGTGTGTCATATATTGTCCCACTTGAAAACAGATACGATAAGAAGAGTACTTGTTGTCTGCTGAGATGTTTCCAGTATGGTTAGAGATTCTAGAAAGAATCTGATACAGATCTAGAGAGTCTAGAGATATTCTGAGATATAGTCCCAGTTTCCTTGCAGCTGTTCTCATTGCCTCCCAAAGGCCAGCTCAGTAAACAAATGATAGAGAAAAAGAGAACAGTATCTAATATGTAAAACAGTTTTATTAAATATCAACTTAAGGGAAACTAGTGTGAATTGCCTTAGCATTATATAACTAAGGATGACAGAAATGTGTTCTTCAACAAAGAAGTAGAATTGATCTCTGGTAGTTTCTCTCCCTGAAATTTCAAGTTCTATGTAACTACACACTCATATTTCAAATTCTATGTAACTAAACATTGCAATACCTAAGGTCCTTTGAAAGACACCTCAATTACTTGTTTCTTCTCTCTATCTGGACAAACTCACCAAACTGTTCAACACTGTGTGGATTAATCAAGCTATGAATGACCTACTGTATTAAGAGATAAACATTTACTTTACATCATTAATCATTGAAGAATGTCTGGGATACAACAGTGCTCAAAATTTAAATAAAGGAACTACTAACTGAATTCTTCTGATCAATAATATAGAGAGCTTTTATTTAGAATATTGCCATTACTTTCAAATATCTAGTCAAGGACAGATACAGATATAGATAATTACCCTATGCTGAATATACTAAGAAGCTTAGGTACACATAATGCATACATGAAACTTCAAAACAATTCTTTGAGTTAGACATTGTTTTTTCTCAGTAATTAGATGGGAAACTAAAGGATGAGATAAGTTAGATTAGTGGCTCAAAGTCAGAAAGCTAATTTGTAGTCTATGTAATCTTTGAATTCAGACTTCATCATTCCAAGTCTACTACATCTTAACTCACAATGCCCATGCTAACACTTGACAGAAAATTTTAAGATATTATCTAGGTTATTGGTTAGTACTGAGCATATATTGCAACAAAAAAAATAAGAACAATATCAGAGTGGCTGAACACTTAAGCAGTCTTGGAAATATTATGTCAGTAATATTGCTACATTATCCATAAAAAGGATCTGGAGAACATCTACTCCTGATCTATATCACATAAACCCTTTTCTTCAAAATACCAAGGTAGATACTAAAGAGAATACAGTGATGAGTAAAATAGGAATCTCTGTCTTCAAGTTTCTTGTTGAAGGGCGTATGGTTCCCAAATACATTTTAGATGATCATGTGTGATCACATTTAATCCTTAGAACTACACAGCTAGTTTTATGGGTACACAGACCTAGTTTTCCCAGGCCAAATAAAGGATAGTAAAAAAAGTAAATAAATAAATGTTAAAATTTGCAAAAGATTATGTTTTGTGTGGGATTATTTTAAGCAGATGAAATAAATGAATTATGTAAAAAGATATTTTGTATGTTCCTGAAAAATATCCAACTTATCCAACCTTCCCCAAAGACTCTTCTTTATCAACTTTCTCTTCTTTCCCTCTTCTATCACGAGGGATCCATGTCTTCCTTTCTAAGCAAAACAAATTTTTTTTAAAAAGTTTAAAAAGATAACAATTTCTTTGTGCTCATAAGAAAAAAAATTCTTAAAGCAAGTATAGAGACTCAGAAGATGTTACCTCAAAATATTGTCTCTTGGCATAGCAGATAGCTTACTTTATGATCTTTTTTGCTTTCCTTCCTTGAGGCTGTAAAAAGAGTTCTCCCTACTTGCTCCCCTGGCTACCATCATGTGACATGACCTATACCATAAGAAAGGAATAAGGACACAGAGAAGAATTCGAGTTAAAAAAAAAAAGCTCCCTCCAGAGTATTACCATCAGCTCAGACCCTTTTTTTGGTCTAATCTTACTCCTCTATGACTATCCAATCTTGAGTGAACCTAAGCATAGAAACATTGCATATAGTTTCCCTGAATCTTTGTGTATTCGTTTCTGAAATCTCCTATCACATGTGTGTAACATGAACTCCTGTGATGATCAGATCAGGCCAAATTAGTAAAGGTTCACCTTTGGTTAAATAAATAAGTTATGCTTTTCTCTTGTTAGTCTGTCTTTTGTTATAGTGTGTTAGCCATAAACTTTGTGATGAGTAAGGAAAAATTATTACTCTTTGTCTGCTATATAACTAAGTGACTACTCTCCTTGGAAGGAGTGGGAGTGAGGAGAGTCTAGATCTTAAATGACACTTCATAACAATCACTCCAACTTCTACTTCCATTTTCTCTTCTACTTGATTATGGCTCTCCTTCCTTTTAAGAATGCTTATAAATATGTGTATTCCATGTTGATAATCCAGGATAATATCCCCACTTCAAATTATGCTGATAAGTAACCTTAATTCTCCTTTGTCATGTAATAGCATTTCCAAAGTTCTTAGGATTATATGGCCGATATCTTTGAGGGCCATTATACTTCCCAATACATGTGATTTAAATTTCTCTATTGTTCAAGCTAGAGAGATAAGATTTTCTGCAATATGCTTTTAAGTTATCTTGACACATTACTACTTAGTTGGTTGTAGTTGATAATTGCTACCACTTACTGAATCCTTACTTTGTGGAACTAATCATTGTAACTCATTTTTATTAGTCTGTGTTCTCCAAAAAGACCAAACCAATAGGAAAGGTATATAGATACATGAGAGGGGATTTACTACATAAATATCTCAGGTAATTATGGAGGTTGACAAGTCCAAAGACAAGCTGTCTACAGGATGGAGACACTGGGAACATGGTAGAATGGCTCTGTCCAAGGACAAAGACCTCAGAATCAGGAAAGCTGACAGTTGAACTCTTAGTCTTTGAATGAAGTCCTGAAAACCCAGGGGTCTTCTAATATAAGTCCTGGACTCCAAAGGCCAGGAAGTCTGGAGTTCTGATGTCCAAAGCAGCAGAAGTAGAGTCTATCATAAGTATCAGAGAAGACACCAATTTACCTTCTGTTCTTTCTCTCCCTGTAGACTAATTGGATGGTGCCTGCTCACATTAAGGACAGATTTTTCCCTACTTGGTCCACTCAGATTCACAATGTAATCCTGTCTGGAATCAGCCTCATGTACATATCAAATTAATGCTTTAACTATTCCATAATATAGTCAAATTGACACCTAAAATTAACCATGATACCATGTAATCCATTTACATCATGCAATAACCATATAAATTAGACATTATTAATATCAATCTTTTTATAGAGGGACATCTGAAGGCTAGGTGGACTAAGCAACTTGTTGAAGGTCCCCAGAATTTAGATTTTTAACAATTATGTGCCACACTTTTCTTCTCTGTTTAAAATTCGCATAAAAAAGAAAGTTATAAAAATGAAGTTCTAAAAAAATCTAAAATTAAAAAAAATCTTTAAGTAAGCATTACCTCAGTGATATAAATCACTTTTATCATTTTACTAATTTGGCCTGATCTGATCATCACAGGAGTTCATGTTGCACACTGTGATGCCCTTTGTTTCTATATTGTCAGAATAGATTCCTCTTACTTGTCAGAGAACTTGTTAAGAAGAGTTCTTGTTTGAGGATATCATTCCTTTACATTTTTAGTGTGCTCATATAGTTCTGCTTGTCTGACCATCTTGACTGATGTGTTGTGTTTTGCATGTAGTCAACAGTATGTTTCATTTGCTAGATGTCAACTTCAGTCCCTTAGAAAATCCATTTTTTTCTCAATTTGCACATGCTTTTCAATCTCTTCAATTATTCCTCTATTTTGTCTTTTAAAATCTATTTATTCTCAGGCATTAGTTATTTAGTTAATGTATTACCATAATAGAAATTTATAATTGGCTGTCTCTTGACTATTAATGGAAAACTATTAGCAGTCAAGAAAAATATTCTAAATAATCATTTAACATTGTTAATAAATATACTAGACTTTTTGATTTTTATAATAAAATATCATTGGAATTCATTTTGTATTAAATATTACTTTAATATATTTATAAAAATAGAAATAATAAATTTAACACTTATTTACAACTTATCTTTTAAATAAGTTACAACTTTTCATTTGTTTGCATGTAGGGATATGACTGTACAAAGCACATGCAATGACTCACCTCAAATATTTATTATTTGCAAAAAAACACTATGCTTTACTCTTGTGAATTAAAAAAAAATTGGCATTAAGTTTTTAAGTCTCAAGGGAAAAGAATATCACATTAGAGTTAGGTTTTATATGCAGAAATGAATTTTAAAGTAGGGTCTTAAAAGCATTTGGAAGAAAATACAATGCTATTGGAAAGAATGTTTATTTAAATTTGTTCAACTTTTTCCATAAAGTGTCTATCACAAGACTCATGTAGAGTTCTCATTAAAATACAACATCCCTCCTTTTTCTTCCACGTTCTGATTTGGTACTTTTAGGAGGACTTGAGGATTTTTTTTTCCAAGAAAGAATAGTAATTCTTAAGCCCATAATTTTTTTTCCAAAAAACACTAGAAACTCTTCAAGGAAATTCTAATATGGAAGAAAATCTTTGCCTTAACCTTACAACATGGGTAGTTATTCAAGGTGGTTATTGGTAGCAAAACCATTTCTGGTACAAAACCTCTTGAAAAATGCAAAAAATGGCAGGATAGCGTTAGGTAATATTCATTCCCTCATCTATCCACTCAGTCTCAATCATACAGGACAGAAAAATACAAATATCAACAAGACACAGAAACTGCTCTTTAAGAATCCTCTGGAAAGAATGACAAATAGACACATGAATCATTATGCAAATATTAATTCAAGTTTATAGACATCTATGAAAGAACTAACTGATTCCCTAGCTTTGGAGAATGAAAGACTAAGTGATTGAACATTTTATTCGTGGACTTAAAAAGCAATGTATATCTTGTGAAGTGTCAGATTTCAAAGAAAAGCTGCCAGAGCTAGTGAGAAGGCAGTTCAAAAAAGCAGAACACTGGATATGATGACTATTTAAACATACACATCTCAGTATCCCTGCTGGAAACTTCACAGAAACAACTTTTGGAACATGGAGACAGCGCTAGATGGGAGAGGAGGAAAAAGGCCAATGTAAAAGCGGATGCCATCCTTCCTTGGAATCAATCATGGAATGTGCTCTTCCTTGGTTTCCTCATTTAATAAAAAAGGATGATAACAATGTCAGTGCCCAGTGTATAGAGTTATTGAAAAGATTAAATAAATATGCTGTGTGATGTATTTAGAAAGTTGACTATTGCTTTTGGAAATAAAATAGAAGGACACATTTTAAAAATTCACCCAGACTATTTAGAGGAAAAGAAGAGGCACAAATAGACTATTTTACCTCATTTAAAGATAAGATAGTTAACAGTAAAAACATGAATATGAGAATTAATAAATTATTCCATAACCTGAAACAAGGATATGATCACAGTAGCACAAGAGGCAAACAAAGAAAATACCTGAGTGAAAAGCTTTACTACAGAAAACAGAAATAAACTTAGGACATTATTCTTAGTATTCTGAAAGAAATTTAAAAGAAAAACAAAATAAGTGATGATGAGTGATTGATATGACAAGTAATATATCATATGGAATAAAGAAAATCAAAGGAGGAATGTGGGAACAAAGATACAGCCCTAATAGAACACCTTTGTATGAATAAGGAGAGGATATCCAGCCCAAACTTGAAAACTTAATGAGAATTCATAAAAATTAGAAGAAAATACAATTAAGTAATAGCTTATGGACTTCTAAGATGCATAGCAAAGGCCATAACTTTATCAAACAACAATAATACTTTTAGCTAGATAATATCAGAAGGTGTGTATAATAAAGGAAAAGGAAAAAAACCTGCAGACAATGATGTTGTTTTGTGTGATGTTGAGTTTTTCATATACTTCTAAGAATTGCTAAGCAAATTTGGCATCACTTAGATTATTTATTTATACAGATTCATTCCATTGTGCAGTGGATCCTATGAAAAGTTAAAATTTTTGACAACTCTTTGTTTTCTAGGACAGCTGTAACCCATTACCACAATCTTACTAGCTTATCAATGAAAGAAATTTATTCTCTTATAGCACTGGAGGCCAGTAGTCTGAAATGAAGATGCCATCTATCCCATATTGCTTACAAAAGCCCCCAAACAGAATTCTTCCTTAAATTTTCCAACTTGTGGTGGCTCTAGCCATTTCCTGGCTTGTGACTGTATTGTTGATATCTTACTCCTCTCTCTTGGCAAGGTCTTCTCCTCTGCATGGACATATCTTCTTGGCTAACACTTAACAAACTGTCTTTAGTCAACTAGACGTAATTTTACATTATGGTGGGTTACTCCAGTAAAGGAAATATGTGGTTTTGTATCCTAAACTTAGAGTCTACTTCTTTTCTTTCTCTTCTTTTTAACTGAATCTATCCAGAATGATGTGATGTGTGTGTGCATATGTGTATATATATGTTTGGAGAAGAATAGGTAATATCAGCTATAATCATTGTCTTTTGTAATTCAAAACTAGTTCTAGGAAAGGAAATTGTTTACTATTTGCCTCTGACATTTATAAAACTCCAGGAGTTGCTTTGTGTGCTATGTTTAGTAAATCAGAGCAATTCTTTTATTCATAGCAGAAAATTTAACACAATATATTGGTCCGAAAATTCCTTTATGAATGCACCATCAAAAATACACATATTTTAAAGTTTAAAATATCATTCTTCCTCTGAGGATCACATTATTTATAACTTCTCCTATAACTTATATCTTAGATCTCTATCTAATAATTGGGCCTTCATATCAAAAGCAATAAAATCTTACCTTAACTGTGCCAGGAACATTGTAAATGCTCAGCATTTCTTGACTATATGGCAAATGATCGGCTGAATGTTTTATTATAGGTTTGGTTAAATAATGAAAAATTAAAGTTAAGGAGTGTTTTTAAAAAGCCATAGTTTCCCACTCCCAAAGGAGAAGGGGAGCAGTTCTGGCATTTAAGCAATTAAAGAACTTGAAAATTCTAATGTTACTGTGATCAGAAAACGGAAAAATGTCAGTGGAGAGTCAAACCAACATTATTGCAGGAGTTCTGTGGTGAGCTACTTAGTTGTTTGAGAAACTTCTAGGAATTTCCCTGCAGATGGTATGTCCAGGTACTGCAAGAATAGTTTTGTCCATATAACCCCTCTTAAACTCTGTATCTCTATCCTCTCTATCTTCAACAGTGTTTAGTCATGAATACACAAAATTTTGTCATATCACCTATTTCCAGCAATAAATCCATTGCATTTAGAAAGGGGAATAAGCACAGATGTATAAACGACGTAATCGAGGCCACACAGCATGGCTTTACTGAATTAAAACTCAAAACTATATCTTCTAGTTTCCCAATAATTTCTATTGAAAATAATAGTGATGCCAACTATAAATGTAATGTGAAATTGTGCCTAGTGATAACTGCTGATTTATTGAAAATTCCCTTTCTCCCATAATATACAGAATCAGCGAATATACAGTCAGACCACAGAATACACTATGGTTGGCAGTTCATTAAATGATGCAGTAGATTCAAGGAAAGATCATGTTAAAGTTTACAAGAGGCTCAGGTCCAAGAAGATGCAGACATCTAAATTCTGACAGTGCTCAAATGTTTCAGTGGCTTATTAATCTGCTAGTCTTCATTGTCTTTGAGTGTGCAGCAAAGAAAAAATATGATTGATTATGCTGCAAGATATGTGCTTTGTGCATTTCCGTTAACCATAAAACAAGCACCGTTTTAATTAAGCTGCTTCCAAGCAATTCAGGTGCTCTATAAAAATATAATGAAGCTATTAAGATGTGTTACAAGTGACTGAGATATCCTTCTCATTTGAAAATGTGAAAGTAGAAGTCAGCATTTGTTGTTGTATCTTTCCCCACCATCAAACTAAGGAGGCCATTTAATCCTAAGAAAAAGAACACTTGACTTTAGTGAAATATAGGAGGAAAAAATATATATGTACACACACATATGTATATATAAGTATATATAGATACATCTACATATATACACATAGAATTACAAACATAAAATTAACCTTTGCTATATTTGGTGCAAAATTAACTGTAAATAAATTATTTTTACTGTTGTTCAAGGTTTGAAGATGTGTGTAGGTGTTGCACATTATGTTATGGCTTTAAAAATTCTTTTCTCCCCCAAGGAAATATTAATTGTAAGATTTAAACATGGAACTATGAGTTTTTCTAAATTAAGTCCCAGAGTGAAATTAATATAGTGATCCAAAGATGATATTTACTTGAAAACTTAAAAATGTGAGACACAGGAGGGTTGAGATTTGTCTTATCTGGTATTGTAATTAATTTGGCACAATTTCACATTTATGAACCGCATTTATGAACCACAATTTCACTATTATGAACCATATACACAAAGATGTGTGTCCTCTACTTCCACAAGAACAGATGAAAATTTTGTTTTCATTGTGGATTCATCATTTTTTATTTTCTGTTCTTTCAGTATGCCAATATTTTTTGTATCAGGCAAATCATTACATTCTAGATATATAAAGGTGATAATTACATATTTAAATTTCCCATGAAGGACATGTATTCCAATGTGCAAGAACTATCAAAAGTGATGAAAAGCAAAACAAAAAATAGACTAATGACATATTTTTGGTAAGTGCTAAAAGGTGAAATAATAACATTGACACTGACTGTAGGAGGCTTGGTAGCTCATTCTGAGGACCCTGTGACACAGTCCCAGAGGAAATATCTTTATAGATTACTTTGGAGAAAGGGAAAGAAAATTGCTGTAAAATTGGTACGCAATCAGAAATGCATCATCTACAAAAAGGAAATAACCTTTACTTCATTTTGAAATTTTCACTAATATCAAATTCACTGTTTACTTAGCTTAAATATTTTATGCTGCTTATTTGGGCTCTTTCCATCTCAATGAAAATATATAACTGTTCATGATTTCTAAGGTATACCATTCTTATTACAAGTCAGAGGAAATGAAAACTAGAACAAATATTGGGAATAATATAAAGCCAGACATTATCAGCATTACCAATGTCCTTCCAGATGAGAATAGGGGAATTAGAGAGTTTCACTGAATTCTATGGGATTTCAGAGGTAGAAAGTGACAGAATCAGGATGGAGATCTCCAGGTAATCTAACTACATATCTTAGGCAGGAAGATATATAGGTAGATAGATAATATAGACAGGGTGGTATTTATTAGTTACATTGGCTTCTCCCATTCTTACATATTTTTTTATTTGCATCCTGGCATGAATGATAGCTCTAAAAACTAATTTGAGCTGCTAATCACTGTTGTTCTCTAATGTTTTACTTATAATTAATGTGCTAATTCTTTGGTTTATTCCCTGGGCATTTTCATGATGGGTGCAATTTTATAGGGCTACTGAATAACTAACTAAATGTTACAGCTACCTTCTAGCTATCAGGCTGGTTCAGGTAGAATTGAATATCACGTTCCTGAGTAAATTCTTTTTGCCCAATGGCAAGAATCTAAGCAAAGCCAAACTGAGGTTTCAGTAATTTCATTTCAAGAATTCCCTGAAGAGCCATTAGCTACAAACATATGGAGGGCAAAGTGTCTGCCAGAGGGAGTGACAAAGTGGGGTAGACTCTGGGAGAGGTAAAATGCTTGAAATCACAAGACCTATCTACCTAGACTGGATGAATAAAAGCACTGTAGAAGGGGAGTTGTGAATTATGAAGGATGATAATGCTCTTGTTTTAAAATTCTACTACTATGGAATTTCTCCTCCTGCTGAGTTAATTTTTATCTATTGAAGGAGAGGCATCAAGGAAAGAGGAAATATAGTGGCAAAGAATGATGTGTGTGGTGGGGAGGGCAACAGAGAAAACCAAGGAGAAACTTCTTCAAGAATAAAATAGGACTATCCCGATAGGCTGTCTTGCTTTATCAGCCCTATAAGAAATCTGAAAAGCAGAGTTTTTCCTACTTATGTTTCCTTCCTTTCTACCAATCTGTCCCACATTCCTTCATGCTGACCTCCTTCATTACTTGCAATTGATTGCTGATTGTATGCGTAAAACTATGCTAGGATATGAATGTGTATATATGAGCCACCTCTTAAAACTAGCAAGAGTCCAATACTAAAACAATAAGTATTGCAAGGCACATATTAAATTGTTGGTAGCTTTGAACTGGTCAGGAAGAAGTATTTCTACCACCCAAATAGGCAAGTACAGTGCATCATTGCCCCTCCCTTTTTCCTTTTTGGAGAGTCCATTCACTAGCATACCTATTAGTAGGGGTGTGTGATGAGGGCAGTCAGGACAGGTATATTTCCCCTGCCCATGGTGACTCATAACATAGGAGGTAAACTAAATTGAGAAAAGACAAAACTACAATATAAGGCAACTTCCTTTACAGATAAGTTTCAGTTAGAGATGTGCATCACATGGAGAATTCACATTTTGCTGGTAAATAAGGTATTAGAGTGTCATTAATATTTGAACTTGACCCTTAACAGCTAGTAGGATTTTGGTCCATGGAAGTTTAGAAAGAAAGGGGAGATGGGAATAGTCACGGTCTGTGAGAGGAAGAACAAATGAATAGAATCACTGAGGCAGGAAAAGAAGCAGTACCCTGACAACTTGTTCAGCAGGCATCTGGGTGATATAGAGAGGATTTATGGTAGGCTGGAGAAGTAGGTGAAGAGACTTAGCTCATAATATTTATGTAACAAGGTGATGATGTTTTATAGTTTTGGCCATGTCATTCATCTTCAATGAAGCAAAAATAGAAATCTGTGACTTTGCTATATGGATGACACTGGCCATTAGTTTTTGAACTTGGGACTTTGTTTCTTCAAAGTAAAACACTGATTATATTGCCTGGTTTATAATACTCTGAAGAATTACAAAGAACATGTGAGCTTTAATTTGGGAAATAAGTTGCAAACTTTAAAGGCCATGATGTAAAAATAAATGTGACATTTATTGAGCACTCTGTGAGTTCCTCAAACTCTCAGAAAAGAACCATGTGAAAATGTTAACAATGTGGAGATGACTTGGTGCCCATACATATTTAAGATGTGTGATTGTGATCACCTCAAGAAAGTTTACAGCTAGTGTCTATAGTTTAGATCTCCAACCCCAGTAAAATAAAACAACAAAACACCAATATGAAGGAAAGAAGTAAAGACAGAGAGAAGAGGTGGAGGAGAGAGAGAGAGAGAGAGAGAGAGAGCACACATTTGGGGGAAGGATAGATAATCAGTAGAAATGGCATTATTCAACAACTTACAACTAGTGGGGCAAAAATAAAAATATTTATCTGGTAGAATCTCCATGACTTCACATAAGTTTGATGTTTTCCTCCTGAAGTAATATTATTTGGATTTATAGACACATGGCCCAATTAGATTAAGAGATGCATGAACTGGTAAATACTGCTAAATGATGGAAGGTTTAATGTAGGGAATTAGCTTTAATGTTGGAGTTAAAGCTATAAGTGATGTAGTTTGAAAGATAGAATGTGAGAGGAACTAAATGTTGATAAAATTAGTGATGTGAGAATTATATTCATTGAAGTAAAGTTGCTAGTTCTCATTGACTTGAAGTTCTTTTTTCATTTTCTTGAAAGAAGTTGAAACTGTAATTTATAGTGTCATCATGGGTCTAGATGATGAGTAGCATACGAAAAGACCATCATAAGTGTGCAAAGATTATCCACTAAGCTTAATTCTGGATGTCTTTATTGCAGCTGAGTTTACACATGTGTATGAGTTTCTGAGGGTAGAGGCAGGCAATCGGACAATTGCTCAAAGAATAGTAGGCTCTGGAAACAAGCTCCCTGGCTTCCATACATGACTGGCCATTTAATAGTCCCATGACCTTGGAAAAGTAATTTAACATGTTTGTGTCTAAGTTTACTCAATTGGAAGAAAGGGAAAATAATGGTATCTACCAGGTAAGAGCATTTTAACAGTTTGAGAATATACACGTGGAGTACGTGCTATTCCACAAATGTTTATTGAGATTCTAGTATGTTTCAGGTATGTTTTAGGCATTTTTAGACACATATATGATTTTACATAGATCTCTACCCTGTGTAACTTCTATTATTGTATGAAATTTTAGTTAATGTTATCATTATTTCTATTCCAGTCTTTATGTTTATAAATAAATACATTGTATTTTATAAATAAATTTATATTTTTATAAATCCTATTTTTAGTAGGTGCTTGGAATTGTAACTTGAATGAATGGTCAACTCACACTGTAATTATAGCAAATAATTAGCACTCATTAGTAAACAGAATAAAAGGGAATACTTTGGAAATCATAGAAGAAAGACTAAACTATGCAGAACAAAGTTCTTCTTTATCATGAGGTGCCAGAAGCATCTCTTTGTTAGAAATTCTATTTGTTTCCACAGGCAGATCCTCCTTTCAGTCTTTCTTTTTCTAATGGCTAAAAGTTTGACTAAGGGAAATCGCACATCATATATAAATAGTTGTAAAAATATTTGGTTCATTTTGTTTTATTGGGTTTTGAAATGTATCCAGACTATTAAATAGGCACAAGTAAAATTCAAATGTTTGAGAGTAACAAATTAGGCATTAGTTTACTTTTCACTGAACCACAAGTGCTAGAAGCAGCTAAATAGATGAAATTCCAAAATGTGAAATGTATTAGTGTTAGTCGTCTCAAGGCAGATATTTCAGGTTGAATCAAGGAATTGTAGCTCATAGTGTTAAGCATGTCTAATACTATTAGGCAAAAAGGAGAAGCTCTTTTTCAATGGACCGATTCTATTAGGGAAAAAAAAAACAAAAAAATTACAAATAATTTCACTTTAGAAAGATAACTATAAAAGTCAGTTACTTGCTCACTGAAGTTCTTTTCCCCTCTTCAAATGCTGTTTCTGTTCTGTCAGCATTGTCAGTATAGGCGGCTACTGCTCTGTGGAAAGTAATTCTATTATATGGCAGATAAAACAAGGGGATATGCATCAGATTATAAATAACTTAATTTTCCAAAGGAATTTTACATCTTAATCTGCTGGACTATCACTTTCACTTAGGCTCTGAAACCAAATTATGTTATTGTGTTCTGTGATATAATTTAATAACTCACCCATAAGGAAATGTCAGGTCGCATTTGCAACAATCCAGGGGCCATGAAGCCAGATGGAAGGTCATTCTGTTTGAGGATTGTAAATGAACCTGTCCAACAAAGTTTTGGTTAGGGACAGCCAAGGACTCATTATGTAGTCAATTTACCCAACTGCTTGCAAGAACCACTCCAGTGCCAAGGCTGTTCTGTCCTTTGAAGTTTGAAATGAATTTGAACATACAGGGATTTTTTACTTTCACCAGGCCAGAAAGGAAATTGCTTTTGCAAAATGCAGTCATTTCCATATATTGCTGAGAACATTAGAATAAAAATTAAATGAATTGTTGGAATGCTACTTGTGAATTTTTTTGTTTTATTTCTTATTCATTTTCTCTTTCCCATCTAAATGCTGACTTCTGTTGGTAGTGAAAGAAACACATAGACACATACACACACACATGCACACACACGTGCATGCACACACATACTCACAACTGGAGGCAAAAGTAAACCAGAGGACAGAAATGTACAAAGACATGTATGCTTTTGAAAATTAAAACTATTTGGTTAAAATAATTACAATGTCTTTTCTTCATTTACTTTTTGAATTATTTCTGTATAACATGAAGTTAAAAGCTTTTGATTATCCACTATATGAAATTTAATGTGAATACTCAAATATGGATAATTCAATATCAGTTTTTATTTAAATTTTTAAAAAATGCATTTAAAAAATCTAGATGCCTCTAATGATGTCTCAGTTTTTCCCTATAGGCGAGAACATCGTAATGGCTGTTCTGTTAAAACATGATTTTACAATTAGCATATGTTTATTTTAGAAAATGAAGGATAGTTAACAAATTTACACATAATCTTATATCTAAAATACATTTATATATTTTTGTGCATTTACATCCTACAAATCACAATATTTTATTGAGTTGAGTTTACAGATCACATATATTTCCAATACCCATTGCATTCCATTTTCTGTAAATTTATTCACTGACTAAAACTTAATTATAACCTCAAAATCAATACTGTCAGTTCTTTTGCAGCCAGTTGAAGACATGTAGAACAGTGAGAACATTTAAGTCAGCTATCATGCATGTTTCCATCTGAGGTAGAAAAAGATCCTCTCGTTCTAGTTCTCATAGGAAGATGACCAAAAAACTGGAGAAAGTTGGGAGCAACACAGTAAAAGGAATGAATCTCCAGCAGAGTTTGAATTCCAGCTTTGGCATATATTAAAGGAATACCTTCACAAAAGTCACTCCACATGTCTGAACTCATTTTCTCTGTAAAATAAAGAATATATAATCTTCCAGAATGAGTTGCTTTTAGGGTTTTAGATTATAGTCCATGTAACATGAGAGTGAGATATTCCCCTGGGAATAATTGTTTAGTATTTGGTACTTATGTGTCTGCATTGACTTTATAGAACATGACTATCATGAATAATGAGAATCAACTGTATATGTGTTTCTTTATAGCTATGATTATGAATATATATACATGCTATAATATGGAGTGAGAACAAATTGAACATATATTTTATATAAAGCATGGATATTTATATGTTGATAAATTTATTACAAAATATTTGTAAGATTGCATTCAATATTATTCTCTGCACATATAGGATTTTTTATTTAGAATTCTACTGGCTATTTATTTGGATTTTTAATTTCTTTGTCAATCTTAATTGTGATGAATACCTATATACATGAATTTTTGGACTTTTTTTGATTAAACATAACTATTACACTTTTCAAGTCATCTGGGGAAGCAGAAATTTTATCCTTTTGGAAATACTATAATTATTTAGTAGTTTAGTTGACAAAGTTAAAGTTTGTTTTTTTCTTCCCAAAGTTTAAGCACTGTTTTTACATGTATTTTCCCTATAAAGTAGGAAGAAGGAAGTATGACTCTTTTTTGTGTGGCACAATAGTTGAACTGAAGTTCAATTAAATGGCAAAAAGAATCTTGGGATCATATGAATGTGCCATATATCAGAGAGAGGAAACAGAAAGAAATACAGAGGCTTTCTTATCTGTTCTAAGCAAAGGAACGAGGATAATGGAGGAAAGCTCCTTTCTATTTTGGGATTTTAGAGCTCTGCTGCAACTATCCTGTGAAGATCTTCACTTAGCTGTACTTAGCCACACAACTGTAAGAAATAGGTCTTAAGTCTGTCAAATAGTGGTAATGCTCACAGGATACAGACCAGGAAGTTTACACTGTCCTAATTTAGCATGGCATTTGGGAAGTAGAGGAACCTCAGATGGATATCTGAATACATGGAAAGCCAATACTGAATAATGTGCTGAGTGCTGGCCATTTAGTCCCTGGGTACTGCTCCCAATTCTAAGAATATTTGGTTAAACTTAAGAAAAATTGGCCAGGCGCAATGGTGCACGCTTGTCATCCCAGCAGCTCAGGAGGCTGAGACAGGAGGATCACAAATTCAAGGCCAGCCTCTGCAAAAGTGAGGTGCTAAGCAACTAAGTGAGACTCCGTCTCCGAATAAAATACAAAATAGGACTGGGTATGTGGTTCAGTGGTTGAGTGCCCCTGAGTTCAATCCCCAGTACATCTCCCTTCCACACACACACACACACAAAAAAAAAAAAACAACTAGAGAAAAATCTTTGAGTATTTAGATTAAAAGTTTTAAAGATTCCTTTATGTTAAGTTTTAAAAGTATATTGCTTTGTAAAGAGAGTTAATGCAGGAAGGCATGCATTGTTTTTTGTCAAAGGTGCTTAAAACAAAAGGTCTCATTTCAGAGTGGGTCAACAATTTCATCTTGTTTCCATATTTTAGTTGTTCCTTGCATTACAAAACAACTGAAAAACAGAATCTTGATGCAAAAGCAGTAAGGTTAATCTGCCCTCTTAGTATTAAGCTTGCTATTTTTCCCTAGTTCTCATCTTAGCCATTTGTATCAAATACAAATACAAAATACAAAAAATGCAAATGCAAAAAAAAATACAATGAAATGAAATGAAATAATGTGATTAATACATTGATAATGTCACAAGGACCTAGAAACCACGGTTTATGTGTTCCCCACAGAAAATGGTGAAATAAGGGTGTCATCAAATTATTATTGTAATCTATTATGTAAGATTTGATTTATAGTACTCATATATAAATTGATAAATTCCCTACTAAATTACAAAATAAAAGATAAGACCACACTACTGGCTGTAAATAATACCTGCATATCATTATCTTTCTGATTAATGATATTATTTTGCTAAGTGTTATTTTGTAACATGAACAACTTATAGATAAAGTCTGTGTTGAAGCTTAGATAAATTCCATCTAGAACCTATGGGATTTGCAACTATGATACTGAAAGATGCATCTATTGAAAACCAGCAGAGGGGTTAATAGGCATCAAGTTGCCATCAATGCCATTGCCTTTGTTATCTGCATGAGAACAAAAATACTTCTTGATTAAAAGCTTTTTCCTAATGTCAGAATTCATCTAGAGAAGCAGAATCAGTAGAATGTATATATCCCTGGATAAATGAATCTTTAGGGCATGTAATCAGTAGAGAAATTTATAAGTGAGAAAAAAATTTATTGCTTACAGCTAATATTCTCTTAAGTCCAGGAAAGCCTAAAACTATTCAGAAAGAACCTGCAACTGATTAAATCAGACCCACCTAGAATAAATCTTTTGATTAACCTGAATCTAATTTATTATACTTAAATCTCATCTGAAAATTTTTGCAAAGCAGCAACTAGGTATGGTTTGATTGAATAAGTAGGAAAAAGTATATACATACTTCAAAATGACAGGTTGTTTCAATTTTTAACTCTAGCAAAAAAAATTCCTTACTCTATAACCACTCCCTCCTCAGTCAAAGACATGCTGACCTGTTTCCAAGAAAGTAAATTAAGGCTTCAGGTTATCATAGTTCTCCTTGGATATTTTATAATTTAGATACTGAGATAAATGATAACAGACTAAGAAAAGGAAGAAAATATTTAGTTAATATTTATTCAAACATTCTTATCAAAATAAGAAAGAAATATCAGAATTACTGTAGTCTTATTTCCAGAAAGCTGATAACATCATTATATTGGATAAATAACCACATTCCTCCAATCCATTTTGTACTCCCTTTGCCCTCAGCAAATATCTCATTTGGCTGTGGTTTATTGTCCAGTGTGGTGACCCAAACATCATTCCATAGTGCCTGAAATACTAGTATTGCTGAATACATGGAAGAATTAAAGAATACATGTGTTCTTACTCAGAGTACCTTTCACCAGGGAAAGTTACTCAGTTACCATATTATCTGTTTGATATTCTGCATACTCTGCTTTTACATAAAGACCTAGGTAATGTATATACCATTGTAGGGCAATAAAAATTGGAAAAATTAAGTTAACTGTTCCCTAAGATCTGGTTTCTTTTCTTATTGGAGAACTTAAAAATGTGGCCATGGAAATAATTGCCAATCAAGTTGCCATTAATTCTACATTAATCACCATTGTCATTTAGTGTATTTCCTCCTAATTTTTATATGAATTCTGTTATGGTTTGGTATAAGATGTCCTCTGGAAATCTTATGGAGTAATGCAGGATTGTTCAGTGGTGAAATCATTAGATTATGAGAGCTGTAACTTAAAAGGGAGTTAATTCATTTGATGAATTAATAATGTATGTGAATTACTGGGTGGTAACTGGAACCATGTGTGCTGTGGCTGGAAAAAGTGGGTCACTGAGGGTTTGGCTTTAGGGATTATATTTTGTCCCTTGATACTCCCTTTCTCTTTCTGCTTCCTGACTGCCATGAACTGAGCATATTTGCTCCATCCCACCCTTCCACTATGATATTCTGCCTTAACTTGGGCCCAGAATGGTGGAGCTGGATAGCCATGAACTGAACCTCTGAAACTATGAGCCCAAAATAAACTATTTATACTCTAAGTTGTTCTCGTCATATATTTTCATCATAGTAACAGAAAATTGACTAACACAGAAATTGGAACCAGAAGTAGAGTCATTGCTGTCACTAAACTAATTAAGTGGTTCAGAAATCTTTGGAAATAGTTTCTGAGAGGAGTTTGGAAAAGTCTGAAGATGTAGGCTAGAGGAACCTTAGAATGTTGTTAGAATGGGTGATTCCGATGAAAACTCAGAACACCAGAATGCTAAAAAAAAATGTGGGCAGTTAGACTGTGCCCATGAGATTTCACATGGGAATGAAGACTTAATTGGGAACCTCACTAGAGATCATGCATTTACATTCTGGGAAATAACTTGTCTGCATTTTGCCCCCATCCTGAGATTTTCTGTGAGGCTGAATTTAAAAATGATGGACTCATGTGGTGGAATAAATTTGAAAGCAGCACAATTTTCAGGTAGTGGCATGGGTATTGATGGCAGCTTTTAGCCAGGTTTACTGTGAGAATTAGGAGCAGAAAATTGGCAGATAGATCTGAAAAATTTGCAGTTTGGCCAGAACAACACATAAAATTGGGGCCAAGGGATATGTGGTTATTGAAGAGATTACTGCCAATAAAGAGAAGATCAGTACTTTGCACAGAGAAAATAGGAGACATAACTTGAGCGTTTTTTTGACAATCAACAAGGTCACATATGTAGCAGGCCTAAGCATGCCAAAGTGAAAGCTTATTTGATAATAGGTCTTGGGTGGTCACCCTCACACAGGGGTGTCTACATAGTTGTTTTCCCAGGTTTTGTTCCATCATGCTCAGCCACCAAAACACTCAGAGGCTGCTGCAGTTGTGGTCCTAGAGTTGTGGTTACTGCTCAAACTTGCAACAGACCTTGAAATAATTCAAGTTGTGCTGGTTCTGCAGGAATGCAGGATGCTGGAGTTAAGGTGTCATGGCGGCCTCTACTGAGATTTCAGAGAAAGGTCTAGGAAGCTAAGCAAAGTGTAACAAGTTCAGAATCTCTGCAGAAAGCCCATGAGAAGGTGATTTTTGAGACCCTAGTAATTAAGATATTATAGTAATATGGAACATCTGCTGAGGAAAGTTGTATACTGGAAGCACAGCAAGTTTAAGAGGAAGGCCATGCAGGCTATAATATGCAAGGCCATCAGTGGGGGGGCTGCCCAAGCTCACTTGATTTCTCCACATTTTGTACCAATGCCAGATGTGAAATTACAGGACATTTTTACTGAGATAGTTTTGGTCTTGTTTTGATCCCAACACTTCTTTCTATGCTTATATTCCTCCCTTTTGGAAGTGACTATTTACTCCGTGTCACTCTGAATAATACAAATTGCACTTTTATTTTTTTAGGAGTTCACAACCACTGTTTGCTTGAGTCCCAGGAGAGATTTTAAACTTGGATTTTTGATTGATGCTGCAACTCTTAAGATTGTAGGGACTCTGAGAGGGGGAATCAATGCACTTTGCACTGTGAAATGGACATGAGATGGGGACTCATCTTCAGGGGACTAGAGATGGAATATTATGGTTTGAATATGAGATGTTGCCCCAAAAGCTTGTGTAGTGGAACAGAAATGTTCAGAAGTGAAATAATTAGATCACAAGAGCCATAACCTGAATCAATGTATTAATAATGAATGAATTACTAGACAGTAATTGTAAGTATGCAGGTGTAGCTGGAGAAAGTAGGTCATGGGAGGCATGCCCTTGAGGATTATATTTTGTTTCTGACTCAACTTTATCTCAGTCTCTTTTTCTCTTTGCTTCCTGGCCGTCATGAGGTGAGCAAGTTTCCTCTGACCTTCCATCATGGTATTCTGCCTCAGCTTGATCCTAGATCAATGGAATCAGTGGAACATGAACTTATTATCTGAAACATATACACATGTATATATGTATATATATATACACACATACATACATAAGATCATGTTGGTTAGTTTTCATCAGTGTGATCAAAGTACCTGACAAGAACAACTTAGAGGACAAAAAGTTCATTTTGGGCTTATGGTTTCACAATGACCAGAAAAGGTGCAATCTTAGTCCCATGAAGCTATTGAACTCAAAACCCTGTGAACTCAGGCCATATGGATCCTGTGCTTTGCTAAGTCATGACAATGCCAGGCTATGGGAGTGGTTATGCAGTATGAATTTAAAAAAAATATAATACATACAGCATATGTATGTTTATTAATACACATTTAAAATATATTAAATTGTGTTGATGTATTAAAATGCTGAAATATTTTAAAATAAAAATTCAGCAGAGGTAAAGATAAAATAATATTTAAACTTTTGTTCCTATAATATTTTAATCCATCATTAATCATAATAGTATTGTTAAATTATAATAAAATGACTTTTTCAATACTTTCTGATATAGCAATTTATAGTCTGGTTATATGTTCAATTTACTTGAATATATTGTTTTAATGACTGGCACAGCTAACATAGATATTTTGCAAAGAAATAGGAATCCACACGAAAGGTTTGAATCACTGGCATCATTTATAAATCCTAACACTCATTTTTTAAACCTGTTTTCCAATTAAAAAATAATTCAGGGAAACAATAAGTTTCTATTTAAAAATATTAATTAACTTCATTTTTTAAACAAATCTGAAAGCATTGTTCTTTTACATATGTAGTTAATACATTCATAAATCACTAAAATTATTTATTTTAAAGAATATTAATTTTTCAAAAATCAGATTTCCAATTTTAAACCTGGCCATGCAAGTATACAAGGCTAATATATTATTTTGGGGAACAAATCATATAATGATAGAAACACTTCAAATCTTTATTTTAAAAATTTTCTATTTGCAACATGATATTTTTTCAAAAATGAATTAAGCACTTACTTATTAAAATATTTCCATAATCTTAAGTGGGCAGATTAGTTGTTTCATTGTTTTTTTAAAAACATAGTTTAGTATTAGTATATTACCATAAGTGCTTGTTATCACAGGAAAGTTAAGATAATTTGAAACACTTTTTTTAAAAAAATAGAAGAGTGTAAATTTTATCTTTAATCTCAGGGACTTTTTAAAGATCTTTGTTCTGGGATAACCTCCAACATTTATCTGTGTAGCATAGTTTTCATGATTACCCTGAAATGCATAGCTTTTATTTTAAAAGTTGACCGCTTTTAACATATCTTGTTTTTAACAAATTACACACATTTATGACATTTTGAACCACTTTGTATTTCTGGCTTTAACTGTTGTGCTGCAAAATTTGTCTAGGAATAACATGGTCAATGAATTCAACTGAACTGCTAAATAGTAACAGTTGTTTTATAGTCATGTAGAGGTTGCTTCTTCACAGTTTTACTATAACTGGTTTTCATTAAATATGTAATTTCCTAGTGAAATAGTTTCAGTCTTTCTATGTTCACAAAAAGTAGTTCATGTATTTTACAACTAAAAGAAAATGGAAAGTCTAGCAAGGCATAGAGAAGCTTTTGTTTGATCCTGCTATGTAGCAAGCACTCATACTACATAATCTGTTCTAAGATTTGTTTCCTACCATTTTCAGCAATGATGCTTCTATATCTTTTAACATTATTTACAGAATTAATTTCAGTTGTTGCCATATTATTTTCTGTGCATTATTTTAGTCATGGATAAATGAGTATTTCCTTTCATAGTATGTAGCTTTTATCTCTTTCATGAAATCCTCAAAAAAGCTTTTAGAAATTTATTTAGCTTCAACATCAATTATAATATACTTGATTAAATTTCAGATGAATTAGAACATTAATGAAAAAATTACAAAGGTTTCATTTTTAGGATGCTTGACAAGACAATTCATATGGTAGTCACTAATGTACAATTTTGATTTTAAAAATTTACTTTAAAATATGATTAGTTGTTGCTAATACATTAATTTTTAAGTAACATGAGTTTTTTGATGTGTTGCTAAGTATAAAAACTTCTGATAAAAATCTTTAAAACATCAGTTTTGATGACAGTATATGTTTATTTTTATGACTTTATAATGTTTAAATATTTTATTTTTAATAAAAAGAAACACTAAGATGAAAATAAATGCCTTAAATTTTATAATTAATTTCTTATTATTTCTTTAGGATAAATGCAAGGTTTCAGGAGAGTTATGAAAGTATTATAAAATTATACCAGGAAGTGTATTTCAAATGATATTCCCACCATGATATTCCCACCAGTAGTGAATAAAATGGGAGTGTTTTCCTAAACGTTCTCTAAGACAACATATTTACTATTTAAAAAACACTTACTAAACTAATATTTGAAAATATCTTGTGGTTAAAGTTCCCATCCTTTGATTATAGCAAATTATTTGAGTGTTATTTTGGGACACTTAGAGATTAAGTGAAATTTTAAAGTTTTATGAATTTAAAACCAACAGTTTGTAAGATGAAGTAGATTTTTATGAAATAAAAAATACTCTTTTATAACTATGAAGTAGTGAGAATAGTGAAAAATTGGTAAGAAATAGAAATGAATGACCAATAGACTGTTAGTAACAATTTGACATGTAACCTTGAACATGTTTTCTATTATATTTATAAATCTGAAATCATAATGCATGTATAATTTTAGATCCTATACATTCATAAAATATCGTGATTATGTCCTCTGTCCTTGAAACTCTTTGTTTCTATCATGAGGAAACATCATAGCTTATACATCATCTTATGAAGTTGTGAATTTAAAAAACTTTACGTGAAAAACATATTTGGGTAGACACATGACATACATCAGTTTGCTTATTTGAAAAGATGTTCACAAACTAAATGTTTTTGTCTCAAGATATGAAAAGTATTTTTCATGCTGAAAAGTAGAAAAACCAGAATTTTTTCCAGTGTTAAAATGTACTGCCATGATAAATTATCCTACTTATTTTTAGGAATTAAAAATATTCCTGAATTAAATTGCTCTGTATTTAGATAGATTTTATTTTTGTTTGTTTTAAATTTTCCCTACCAATACATCACATTATTAACCAAATTGACTCTGAGTCCTTCAAGAAAAGGAATTTTCTACTTCCATCTTTATAATCCAATATGTATGGTATATATAACCAGAAAATTTAATTCAATTCAGTTCTAATTTTAATCCTGTTATTATTGAGTTGCAAATTCAGTGACATGAATTATTCTCTGCTCAGCCTGATTGCCTCTTTATGTCATCTTGATAAATCATTAACTTTAAAATGTAAAGCGAGTAATCTACTAAATACTGCCACTTTCTTTTCATCCACATGTGCTGCATACCCTAACTCTGCCTCTGGAATACTGAAATTTTGAATAATTATTATTCCAAAAATTTTCTAATTATTGCTTAGTATTACCGTTTCCTGCAATTCATTAAAAAAACAAAACAAAACAAAACAAAACAAAACACCTTAACAGTCTTTCTCAGAATTCTAAACCATTTAAACTTATGTCTAGGTCTAGTTTCCAGGACTGTGTTCTCTAATTTGATAGCCACTCAACACATGTGGCTATTAAGCACTTGAAAGGATACTGATCCATATTGAGATGTTCTGTAAGCCTAAAGTACACACCTGTTTCTTTTTCTTTTTCTTTTTTGGGAACATGGCTACTAGAAAAAGTCAATTGCATATGTGATTAATATTATGTTTCAAGTGAACAGCATTACTCTAGATGAACAAATTGCTTTGATGTGAAAAATAAAAAGCAAACTGTATTTTAACTGGACAAGCTAATTCATAGGGTGGGTTTCTTTGCCTAAATACAGAAACTGCAACAGCACACTGGAAGCCAGGTGCTAGGTCTTGGGATCTCAGTAGCAAGTCAAGGCGAAGCCTATCAGAGAAATGCTCGAGGGAGCTGCTGATTCTAGCAGCATACACTCATTCCTCAGAGCAGCAATAATGTCCAGGTTACAATTTTCCCTGGAAGTTTCTGACAAATAGTACACACTGTTGTTTACATTTTTGTGATTTAATGTCTCACTTAAATTACACAGGTGCACATAAATGTGTTCATTTGATCACAGTAATTCTACTGCCACTAACATTAGTAAGTAACTCAATACAAGAAACAAGCTGGTGCTAAATTTATTACTCCCCTCCACAGCTAATGCACTTGAATGACGCTATAGTGATTGGTAGTTACAGTTAATATCATATTTCAGTCTTAGAGGGAACAGCAGCTGTACAATTCTTCTTTAAATGGTTTATTTTTATTTTTTGTTTTATTAATTTTATTCAGTGCTTTTTTCTCTTTAAATTTTTATTTTTTACATTGTGCATTCCTAAATAGTTACATTCAATACTTATGCACCTACCCATTAATTTTTCCCCTTTTTATATAACATATCACAGAGGACAGTGATATCCTTTCATGTGGACATCAAACATTCACTAATGACAAGAGAATTATGATACTGAATTTTTAAAACTGCTGTGAAGAAAATGCATGAAAACAATAGTCAAGAACCTCATCCCGTGATGTCTTTTGTGTATGTGCGTGCACACACCACACACACACACACACACACACTACACACTAGTGCTTTACTGTAGTACTGTGAAATAGAAACCCAACATAAACAGGTGTTTCTAAGCTATAAAACAGAGTTAGTGAAGTATTAAAATGAAATCAAATCTGGCAATTTTTATCTATAGCAATCTACAGACAGAATATTAAAAGAAAAGAGGAAAGTCATTAGAATACTTTGGTCACCATATGTATTTATTAGGCTCAATGGCATCTTGTTTAAATTCACAATACCCAATTATTCTCATTTAAACATACAGGAAAAGTAAAGCAAAGAAGGAAAGTAGTGTATTTCCATGGTTAGCAATATAAACACCTGGCTCCCAGGCTTCAAATATTATTGCTTTTCAGTGCTCAGATACCAAGATGGCAGCTTGGGAAGTGATGCTCCCCCCTAAAAAAAGACAAATATACATGGGGAAAATGATATAGAGAAGCATGAGAAACCCTTGTGATGAAGCTATGGCACTGTGACTGGTTAGAATCATTGCGAAGAAGAACATGTGGAAAACTAGACCATCTAATAATATTGATTATAGATTAGTTGACCTATAATTACTTTTAAACATTATTTATTTAATTTTTCTAAAAGTTCTGTGTCCTTGGCATTATTTCCAATATACTGTCATTAATCTGGTGCTCCTAAAGTCAGAATAGTTTGTTCAAATGCAAACTAGTGGTAAGCATCAGAGTGAAGAATTTCTGACTCCAAATTTGTTTTATAAGCCACTTATTTATGCTGACTGCAAGTTAACTGGATGATATCATGAAGAATGGCAAAGACTTAAGTATATGTAAAAAATTTCCTAATTGCCTTAGTCTAGAAGTTTAAAAAAAATACTGTCTATGACAGTAAGAACTATAAACATTAACATGTCTTATTTCTCAAAAAATATGTAGACAGGGATGAAATGCTGATGCTGTTTTGGAGAAGTTCCACTCCAGGGCAACAAAAATGAAGGAAAGGCAGAAAGTGAGGCAGGCTAGGATAGAAAGCAGAAAAGCTCTACCACCAAATAGGCCAGGATTTCATGATAAGTCAAAAGGACTGTTAGAATAACCATCCCTTGAATAGTATATGGAGGAGTAAGAGTAATCTTATCTCCTGGATCCCATTCATTCTCCAGTCCTTTTCACAGTTAGTTACACAGAGAAGAAGTTGCTCTGCATTTCAGAGTTGCATCATTCAAGGTAGCATTTTCTGGAGTCCAGAAGTGGCAGAAAAAGAGACTAGAAACCCTGAGCAGTGACCAGACAAGTTCAGAGCATGCAGTAGTTGACTTGTTGAAGTTGGAGCATGTCCTTGAAGATCTGAATATCAGTAGAGTCTGAGAAATCCTGTGGAATACAAGACATGGGTCCATGAGGTGATGTGTCTAAGAAAATCAAATAGGAGGATATGGGGGACAAGAAGGAAGAACTCAATGTAAGAGGAAAGGATCAAGGGAATGTTGTTTTTATAGTAATTTTCACTTTCTACCCTCCGCATCTCCCTTCTAAGAAATATCTGGTAACATTTAATGTGTTCTCCATTTTATCCCTTTGTCATTTCAATAATATGATATATATATTTATTTTAATGAAATTATATTTATCAATATGTCCTTTGGTAAATTGTATTCTTGGCATTAAGTCTATGAATGCTTTGGCCCTGGATTGTGAAGATATTTTCCTCATTTTTTTCTAGCTATTTTTGTTTTTATTTCACATTTAAGTTCATAATCCATTATCACAAAAAGTATGAGATTTGGTACAAGTTTCTGTTTTTAATTCATAGATATGCAATTTCTGGATCACCAATTGTTCAAAAGTCTATCTGCCCTTCATTTAATTGCCTTTGCATCTTTGTAAAACATCAGTTGTGCACCTTTGTGTGAGACAATGTCTGGATTCTCTGTCCTGTTTCATTACTATGTATCTAACCCTTCTCCAATACCACATGGTCATGATTACTGTGGCTTTATAGAAGTCCTGAATTCAGCTTGAATAGTTTCTTTTGCTTTTATTCTTTGTTTTAGTTATTCTACGTCCATTGCCTTTCTATGTACAGTTCAGAAAAATGCTGTATAAATTTACAAAAATATCACTGCTATTTTGGTATGAATTGTGTTAAACTTCATATCAATTTAGGAAGTATTGACATAATTGATGACTGGGTCATCCAATCCACAAACATGAGATGTTTTTCTATCTATTTAGATCTGCTTTAATTTATTTTATCTGTACTTTGCAGTTTTCAGTAGGAAAAACTATGTTTTGCTAAATTTATACCTAGATTTTCATGGTTTTTGAGCAATTACAAATGACACTGCATTTTCATTCAGTGCTCATGTGTTTCTTTCTAGTTTATAGATTTACAATTGATATCTTCATATTCATGTTTTATATTATGACATTCTTTTATTCATTAATTCTATGAGATTTATCTTATAGATTATTTGTAATTTTCTACATAGAAAATCATGTCCCCTGCAAATAAGGACAGTTTTATTTTTTCCACTTTGATATGCATGACTTTATTTCATATTCTTGCCATATTTTATGGGAAAGAAATTGCAGCATTACATTAAATAGAAGCTAAGAACAGACGGACCTTCATTGATCTTGCTTTCAAAGGGGAAGCATTCAGTCTTTCACTATTAACAAAAATGTTAGTTGAGCCATCCTGTAGCTATTCTTTATCAACTTGAGGAAGTTCTCCTCTAATTTCACTATTCTGAGTTTCTATCATAAAGTGGTGTTAAGGAAGGAACCTACCCACTAAGTAGAAAATCAGAAAAATAATTTCATTCACCATGACTTAGAAAAAATATCTAGGAATAAAACTAACCAAGGATGTGAAAGACCTCCACAATGAAAATTATGGAACACTTGAAGAAGAAATAGAAGAAGACAATAAAAGATGAAAAGTTGTCCCATGTTCACATATTGGTAGAATTATTGATTCTCAATTAGAAATTGCTCAATTATTAATTCTACTAATATGTGAACATATTATACTAATATGGGACATCTTTTCATCTTTTATTTAACAATATTAATTTTACCAATTAAGGATTGCTACACATTGCCAAAAGAGATCTACAGATTCAATATAATCCCTATTAAAATACCAAAGACATTATTCATATAACTAGAATAAAAACAATACTAAAATTTTATGGAAGCGGAGAAGATACAGAATAGGCAAAGAAATCCTGAGCAAAAAGAACAAAGCTGTAGGTATCATATTTGAAACTCCAATTTCAAAATATACTACAAAATCATAGTAAAAAAGTCAGAATGATACTGGCATAAAAACAATCTGAGAGACCAACAGAATAGCACAGAGATTACAGAAATAAACCCAGGCAGCTAGAGCCATTTGATTCTTGAAAACAATTGCTAAACACATTCTTTTTTGAGTAAAGACAGTCTTTTAAATAAATGGTGTATGAAAACTGGATATCTATACATAGAAGCCAGAAACTAGGTCTATAGCTTTTAACCTGTACAAAAATTAATTGAAAATAGTTCAAAGACCTAAGTAGACCTTGACAGTTTGAAACTGCTAGAAGAAAACATAGGGAGAACACTTCAAGACATCAGCCCAGGCAATAGCTTCCTGAATAGGATTCCAATAGCTCAGGAAATAATAGTAACAATTAAAAAATGGATTGCATCAAATACGAAAGCTTCAGCACAACAAAAGATAAATTAACAGGTGTTGAGACAGCCTACAAAGTGGAAGTAAATCTTTGTCAGCTACTCTTTTGACAAAAGAATAATAACTAGACTCTTTAAAGAACCAAAAAACCTTAACACACAAACAACAGCAACAACCCAATTGATATACGGAAAATTAACTGAACAAACACTTCTCAAAAGAAGAAGTACAAATGGCTGATAATAACTTGTTAAAATTTTTGACATTTCACCAAGTGCAGTGGCACATGCCTGTAATTCCAATGAGTCAGGACCCCAAAGTAGAAGGATTATAAATTAGAGGCCAGGTTTAGCAAGTTAGCAAGACCTTGACTCTAAATGAAACAACAACAACAAAAATTCCCATATATATATATAGAGAGAGAGAGAGAGAGTAGGGGAGCCTGGGGATGTAGCTCAGTGGTAAACACCCCTAGACTCAATCTCCAGCAACAAAAAAATAAAAAATTAAAAAATTAAAAAGGTCCTAGTTGTATAGCATAAGGGAAATGCAAATTAAAACTACACTGATATTCCATCTCACCCCAGTCAGAATAGCTATCATAAAGAACACAAATAAGAATAAATGCTAATGAGGATATGGGGAAAAAAAGAACCTTATGTGCTGTTAGTAGGATTTTAATTAGTTTGGCCAATACAGATATCATTTGGAGTTTCAAAAAAAAAAAAAAAAAAGCTAATAATAGAACTTCCATATGATCCAGTTATACCACTCCTAGGTGCATATATCCAAAGGAATTAAAGTCTCTATGCTATAGAGAGATACTTGTTTACCCATACTGACTGTGGCACAATTCACAGTAGTCAAGGTATACAGTCAGCAGAGGTGCCCATGAACAGATGAATGGATAAAGAAAGTGATATATATATATATATATATATATATATATACATATACACACACCATAGAGTATTATATAGCCATAAAGAAGAATGAAATTATGTTAAGCAAAGTAAGTTAGACTCAGAAAGACAAGTATTGTAGCCGGGCGCGGTGGCGCAAGCCTGTAATCCCAGCACTTAGGGAGGCTGAGACAGGAGAATTGCGAGTTCAAAGCCAGCCTCAGCAATGGTGAGGCGCTAAGCAACTCAGTGAGACCCTGTCTCTACATAAAACACAAAAAATAGGGCTGGGGATTTGGCTCAGTGGTCGAGTGCCCCTGAGATCAACCTCCAGTACCAAAAAAAAAAGAGAAAGACAAGTATTGTATGTTTTCTATCACATGGAATCTATGAAAAAAAAAACATGAAAATACAAGGATGACTAACTGAAGAGGAAAGGAATCAGAGAAAGGGAGAAGGAGGGGTAAAGAGGGTAATAAAGGGATAGAAATATTTAAAGTATGTGAAATGCATGTATGAATATACAACAATAAAATCCCCCAAAATAAATAGGTGTTCATTTCTAAAATATCTTTTCTGCATTGATTTATATGATCAAATGATTTTTCTTCTTTATCTTTTTTATGTTGGATTATTTTATTGATTTTCTATTATCAAACCAGACTATACCTAATTTGGTTATGATATATATAATTGTTTATATGTTAACAAATTCTATTGATAATATATTGTTAAAGATATTTATAATTTTGTTTATGAAGGATACTGGCTTATAACATTGTTATTGTGATATCTTTTTCATACTTTTTGTATCAAGATAATATTAACATCATTAAAAGAAATGGGGAATAATCCTCTTTTACTTTCAGTAGGATATTGTGTAAAGTTAGTACTAATACTTCTTTAAACACTTAGTAGAAAATCCAGTGAAACTATCTGGGCTGCCAGATTTCCATTTTGGGGAATTTTGCATTATGAGTCAAATTAAATTAAGTTATAGATACATTAAAATAATCTATTTCATATTGAATGAATGTGGTGGTATTTTCTTCAAGGAATTGGTTCAGTTTATCTGACTTTTCAAACTTATTCATGTAGAACAATTCATAATGTTCTATTTTATACTTTAGACACTTTTGTATATTTGTAGCAATATCCCTCATTTCATTACTTATAATAATTTTTTTCTCTGTCAATCTTATCTCAACATATTCATTATTTTTTGTTGCAGGAATACTTTAAAGTCCACTCTTTGCAATTTTTGAGTATATTAACTATAGTCACTATGTTGTACTTAACTGTAGTTTTATATTATTTGATCCACATCTTCTCATCTCTTTTCCCCACTTAAACCCTGATAACTACAATTCTGTCCTCAGCTTCTATGAGTTTAACCTTTTGGATTCTGTATGAAAATGAAATTGTGTGATATTTTCTTTTCTCTATCTGGTTTATATAAATTAAATCATTTTCTCCAGGCTCATCCATGTTGTTGCAAATGATAGGAATTCCTTAAGTTTTAAAGGCAAAAAATATTCCACTTCATATATGAGGATATCTCTTTGTAGATCTTCTTTCTTCCATCATTACTCTGGCTATTACATTGTGTCTACATAATTTCTCATAGTCTACCTATGTCATTCTTTTGCCAGTTTAAGTAAAGTATAGAGGACTTATCTCCATTTTATTCCCTTTAACTTCCTCCATTCATATACATTTATCTTAAAGATTTCCTTTACATATATCATGAGCAACATTAAATGGTAATCATTTTTGCTTTAAACATGAAACAAAACATTAGCAAAACTTAAGCGCAAATAAAAAATCTATTATGTTTACCATATTATCATTCTTTTCTCACCTTTGGTAATTCCTGATAATTCATGAATCCTGTTATATTCTTTCTTTTTGTTTGTTTGTTTTGTTATCAGAGATTGAACTGAGCCATCCCCATCTCATTTTATATTTTTATTTTGAGACAGAGTCTCCCTAAGTTACTTATGGCCTCACTAAATTGCTGAGGCTGACTTTGAACTCATGATTCCCCTACCTTAGCCTTCTGAATCACTGGAGTACAGGTGTGCACCACCATGCCCAGTCATATTCTTTCTAATTTGAGAAATCATTATAACCATTTTATAGGTACATTGAAGACAAATTCTACTAATTTTCCTTCATTTGAAAATGTCACAATTACTCTTTACTACCAAACCATATTTTCAGTGGGTATAGAATTCTGGGTTAATTATTTTCTTCCAGCACTTGAAAACTATTGTGTGATCTCCTTCAGGAAACTACAGATCAAAAATTGCTGTTATTAAAATTCTTTTTCCCCTATAGATAAAATTTTGCTTCTTTCTTGCATCTTTCAAGATTTTTTTCCCCTCTGTAGTTCTTTAAAGAATTTTAGCTATGAGTGTCTTGATGTGTAATTCTTTGTGTTCAGCTTGTTTGATGTTTGTTCAGCTGATAGGTTATGTCTACCAGATTGGCCAATCCATATTTCTTCAAGTGCATTTTCAGTTCTCAACTTCAGTGATATGAATTTTGATTTTTTTTAGTCCCACAGCTTCCTGAGAACGTTCCTTGTTTTAGTCTAGTTTCTCCCTTTTATTTACATTGGACAATTTTACTACTCTGAATTCAAGTTAATTGCTTCTCCCCTCTAACCTGTAAATTCTGATTTTGAGCTCATCTGTGGATTCTAAAAAATGTTTTGGTTATTTTGGCTCTAAATTTTCTATTTCTTTGTAGATACTTTCTATTTATTCATTTGCTTTGAGTGCATTAATAATTACTTCATACAATATTTTATGTCAATTTCAAATTTTAATGTCAATTTAAAATCTGTTCAATAATTCTAATCTCTCTGTCATCTTGGTATTGTTTTATTTTCATTTTCTTCAGTCAGTTTAGATCTTCCCCATTAGTAATTTTTAAAGTGAAATTTGCTTTTGTAAGTATTACGCTATTAGATTCTAGATTCATTTAAATCTTCTGTTTAATTTTCTTTCTTCTGACACTGCTCCAAGAGGAGAAAGAGAAAGTAGAAATATAGGCTTCCCTCCTGGCCTTGATTGACATCTGAGATGGAGGCTCCTTGTTACATTGGGTGGAGGTAGGTCTTCCCTGTCACCACAGGTCTCCACTATCCGGAAGGGGTAGAAATGCCTCATTGCTGTCTATATTTTAGGTGCACCAACAGTAAAAGGGCCTGGGGAGTGGAGTCAAGTTGGTTCATGATCACTAGGCAATGTTCAAAGCTTTGATTCTCCTATAGACCTCCTCCAATGTGGAAGAAGAAGGGCATCTCATTACTGCTGGGTAGCAGTGGAAGTCCAGTCTCACTATGTAGATTCACTGACACTTCTGAGTGTATCAGTACTTCCCAGTGGGTTTGAAAGTTTCAAATTTCTATTGGCCCTTCTCTGATATCAATCCAAGGATGTGATGGGATGACCTTGATAGTTGTAGTGACTTGGGCTTTAAACTAGATCTTGCTGAAAGTGGAAGTCTAGGATCCTTTTTTGGTTCTTCAGGTTGGGTCGAGGAGGCATTTTTTCTATGTGGATGTTTGGCGAGAAAAAACCTTTTGCTGTGGACTGAATGTTTATGTCTTCCTCAAATTTGTATGTTGAAGCTGTTATCCCCAATCTGATGTTATTTGGAAAAGGGAGGCTTGGGTTTAGGGAAGGTAACTATCATTCCAGTGGGTCATAAGGGTGGGGCCATCATGAAGGGATTAGTGGCCTTAAAGAAGAAGCCAGAGCTCCTTTCTTTTTGTGTGCAATCACCAAGGTCATGCAAGGATGCAGCAAGAAAGTGGCCATATGCAGGCTAGAAAGAGCTCTCTCCAGGGACAAAGTGATCAGCATGTTTATCTTGGACTTCCTAGTTTCCAGAACTATGAGAAAATGATTTCTATTGTTGGGGCTATCCAGTTTATATTTATGGCAGCACCAGAAGACTGATACCTGAAATCATCTCCTCTATTCCAATTTTTAGAAAATCGTGACTTCACAAATAAAATATAACTGATAACTAGAGTATGTAATTAAAGAGAATATTATATGTATTATTCTCAATAATTAGTACATTAAATAATGAAAGCCTAGTCATACTGAATTACAAATGAATATTAATATTAATGAACATTTTCTATGTAGGTAGTCTGATATATTTCACATATAATGTTAAATTTACTTTGTACAGTAACCCTATATGGTAGGATTTCTCATTTTAAAAAATAGAAAACTGAGGCTTACCAAGGTAAGTAGACTTCTTAAGATATTGTATCTAATCTAGAAAAAGGCAGACACAAACTTTGAATCCAGATAATCCAACTTCAGAGCTGCTGTTTCAAATCATTATGCTTATGAACATCTGTTTCTTCTGCCAAGAAATGCCAGCCTCCTCTTCTCCACTTTAAAAGCTCATTCTTAACTGAGCTCCTTTTAAAACTCATTTTAAAGCTTAGCCTAAATGTTATGTCCTTCTTATGAAATCTTCCTTAAAATCACACCTGCTTTTTTTATCCTCTGTTCTCCAATTACTAGCCACACCATTTTCTTATTCAGATATTTTCATTTTATTTTTTCTATTTGTTTGTTTCTTCTGTTTTACTGTAGATTTCCCAATGGGAGACATGATAGCTCATTCACTCTTTTCCCTCATTACTTCACAGTATTATGGTAGGTATTCAATGACCATATAGAACTGAGCAAATGAGTGAGCAAGTTAACAGAATTATCAATCAAAACTTAACAAAGTACACAATGGGCCTGTGTTATAGGAAAGGGACCTATGACCAGTAAATCCAGATATGATAACAGAATACAAAAATTAGCAAATATGTACAAATGAAAATCTTCATTAAATGCAGCATTGAGAATTAAGATAAAGTAGAATATAAAGTACACTCTTGTTCAGTGATTCTGAGATCCATATGAGAAGAATTTCACTGTAGTAGAAAACACTGGTAAGCTTTCAAGTCACACATTGGGTTTAAATCCTTGTTTGTTTTTTTTTTATTTTAAACTCTATGAACTTGGCACAACCATTTAACAATCTAGAAACCACAGGTTCTTCATCTAGTAAATGAAAATGGTTTCTATCTCACAACAAATATTAGAATTAAATAAGTTCATTGTGTATAAAATGGTACATGCAAAATAACTTTTCATCTAGATCCTTGCTATTCTCCAACTTTGAATTTTTAAGTCAAAAGGAATTTTGTCTTTGAAGCCTAATCATCTCATTTTTAATGACTTTGATTTGAATCATTTTTTTGCATTTTTTATTTAAAAAATTATATACTGGAAATACAAACTTTATTTTTTAAATGACATTTTAAGATTTATTTAAAATTATCTATTGGAAAAAAATTATTTTTTTAAATAACTAAAATTGTATATATTCATGGTGTACAATATGATATTTGGATATCTGATACATTGTGGAATGGTTGAATCAAGGCTATAACATATTTTTTGTGGTGAAAACACCTAAAATGTACTCTTTTAATAATTTTGAAGGATGTCTATGTTAGCTTTCCATTGCTGTGACAAAATACCTGAGAAAATTAGCTTAGAAGGATGAAAGATTTATTTTGACTCACAGTTTCATAGGTTTCAGTTCATGGTCACTTGTCCTTATTGTGTTTGGGCCTTTCTTGAATCAATACAACATGGCAAAAAGATGTAGAGGAGGAAACTGCTCCTCTACATTTTTTTTCAGGAGGCAAAAAAAGAGAAAGGAAGGGCAAGGGTCCCAATATGTCCTATAAGTTCGCTCCACCAATGACCTCACTTCCTAAAGGTCCACCAGATTCTAATAGCACCATTACCTGGAGATCAAGTCTTCCACAAAGAAGACTTTGAGTGACATTTAAGATCCATATAATAACAATAATATATTGTTACTAGCTATAGACATGTTGTTCAGTAGATCTTTTGAACTTATTTGTCCTAACTGAAATTTTCTACACTTTAGGTAACATATTCCCAATCATTCCCCTGATTCCTAGCTCCCAGTAATCAACATTCTATTCTCTGTCCATGAGTTTGACTTTTTCATATTATAAGTGCAATTATGTGATACTTTTCTCTTTTGGTGCCTGGTTTGTTCCACTTAAACATAATGTTAAGTTGTCATTTTTGTATTTTTCAAAGTTTCTCTTTTTGAATTTTCTTGGTTTACAAGATGAAGCCTCTGCAAAGGTAGAGACTGGGAAGGCTAACAGGCAGGTGCAGAGCAAGTGCAGACATCTATTTGTACTTTCCTTGTTTCTACTTACAGGGATGATAACCTAACTTATAATTGCCATTTGTGTTTCAAGTATCTCTGTTAACAGAGGAATGGCAGAAATGCTATTACCCAACTTATTGCTGTTGCTTTTGTACTGCTATCAGGAAGACTCTTCTTGCTAGAAGTACTCTCACTGAATAAACAATTACTACAGGTCATAGGAAAGAGGAGAGGTCAGACTTTAAGGGATTTTATTAGCATTTTTCAAAATTATTCTCCGAAATAAAATAAAGCTTGTTTGAGTATGAGTAACTTATGCTTGAATGCTAGTAAATGACAGAAGGGTCAGGATTAAAATAATAGGTATCAGTTAGTAAATAGAAATATATTTTCTATAGCAATTTCCAGGGTGATAGGACAAGTGAATTCAACCACTCAAATAGTATTTTTATACTTTAGAGAATGTATATCTTGTGGTTTACATCCATTTTTGAAAGATAAATATAATGTAAAAATAATTACTGCTGCAGATCAATGTTCATGAAGCATTTTTAAATATAACTTGTATGAAACCAAACATACTATTTTTATATATCAGTTCTTTCTCCAAGAATCTCTACTTATGGATGGAATATTTGTGTCCCTCCAAAATTCATATGTGAAATCTTTATTCCCAAGAACCCTGGTAGTTGATTAAGTCACTAGAGTAGAACCCCATGAGTGGGTTTAGTGCCATTAAAAAGCAGCTCAGCTCCTTTGTTCCACTTCTACCATATGTGATTATAGCAAGAAGGTAATAATCAACAAGATATCAGAACCTCAATAGATATCAACTGTGGCAGTGTCATATTAGACTCCAAACCTGTGAGAAATACATTTTTATTGTTTATAAATCACCTGGTTTATGATATATTATTATAGCAGCCTTAATAGAATAAAGTATTGTCTCAATGACATAAAACCATTTCCTAAGTCAGAAAGATCTTAGAAATTTGATGGCTCTTTATCATCTCACAGATCCAACAGTTCACCAAGTCTACTTAATTTCCTTTTCAAACATCTCTGTATTTCTACTGCCGTTCTCTACCTGTAGCGTCATCTCTTGAAATTAGGCACTCAGCAACTGGACTATTGCAGTCGACTGCTTGAGGATCAGATGGTTTCTCCTGGTATGTATTTTCCTTTCTCTCTCAGCAATAGACATTGTGGATTATATTTGGGTATATGGCTTAACAGAATAAAGTTTGCATTTCCTACCTCTTTGACAGTTAAATGAAACCAAATTCTTGAAGCCAAAGTCTTGGCCAAAATGTAATTAGATGTAATTAGAAATGATATGACTGAATTTTGTATGTTTTTTAAAAAGGAGATGACATGACTTTCTCATTTTCTGTCTTCCTTTCTGTGGTATAGAGTAGAGATGTAAAAGATACAAATGGAACAACAATCTTGGATTATAACATAAATGCCCAGAGTTTAGAATGGTAAAACAATACAGAAAAACACTGAGTCCTTGACAATTAAAGAACTATATTGATATCCCCAAGCTAGAAAATACTTAAATTTTCTTTTATTTAAATTACTGTTATGTTGGTTTTACTTGCAGCTAAACCAAAGTATAAAAGTGAGAGTCTGTTAATTGTTTTCTTTACCATGCTTTTGTTTCTAAAAGAGCAAAGTGCTGCTATTGACCATGTTCTCTCTAATATAAATGTTATCATGATAGTATTGTGTTAAATACCATTCATCTACAGAAACGTCCAAAGAAACACAAGGCTCATCATAATTTAGCACTCATCTCTTCTGCCTGTCTAGCACGCACTGCTGTGCCCTCTACCTCACTCTTTAGCCACTAGAATTATTTGCTTCCTAAACACATCAGGCTTTTTATTTCTTTCCATTCTTAACCCACGCAGCAAGATCATCCCATTGAAACCTAACCTTAGATTCTGTCACTGTACATCTCAAAGCCTCTAGTGGCCTGACCTCTTAGAGTAAAAGTTGCAGCACTCACAAAGGCCCTTACCTGAAGCCTAACCTGATTGAGGACTCCTTTACAGCCTCTTCAATTCTCTTGCTTACCCTGTTCCACATGCTCTTCTTTAGTTTTTGAATGTGTGGGGTGTGCTCCAAATTCAGGGACATGTTACTGCCAATTCATTGGCCTAGACATGTTCTTTCTTAGATATTTTTTCTCCCACACCACCTTTAAAGTGCAGTTCTGGTGGGGAGGGGGCAACATATTGAAAATGATGATCTCTTTTCCCTGAATCAACTCAAGCACTCCTTATTTCACTTCTCTTCTTTATATTTTCCGACATCTATCACTTTATCACACTATGTAATTTACTTGTTTTATGATCTGACTCTCAGCTCTATTACGTGTAAGCCTCATCATGCAAAGGATATTTTTTTCTCTTTTGTTCAGTGCTGCTTCTTTAGAGTCTAGAAAAGTATCTGCCCAATGAGTATTCAACAACTATGCATTAATATTAACTATCTTTTTCTATATTTATGAATTCTTGCTGTGAATACCAAGTGATAACCCTATGCAGACTTCCATGACTGTATATTTTCTTACCCGAAATAATGTAAACACAGTGTTTCTATAAAAATTGATATGTATTTCTTTGCAAAAGCATGAAATTTAAATGAAATTTAAAATCATATACAATTTTAATGAAATTTAAATGAAGTTTAAAATCCCATACAATTTTAATAGGGTTCTTACTGTATTCCACAGTACAGCTCCTATTTGAGCTCTGAGTATGAGGGAAGTAATGTTAATGGGGAAGATCATGTTTTTGTATTCACTGTGCTATTCTCAAAGCCACTGAACATGCACTTCATGTCTGAAATTGGACAAAAAGTAGTCTAAATTCATGTTGACTAGTGGTTTCTTTCATGCTTTCCCTGGTGTGGGAAAAACAATAGGAAGCTATTGGCTGTTTACAGGTATTAAACATCTTCATTAACATTTTCCCATTATTTTGTAATTATGTATATATCTTTATATCATTGGATGTTCATATATGTATATGTATATATGATTTGTGTATATGTGCATATATAATGTCCTATAATATCCACTTCATCTATACATAATGATGCATATATCTCTTTGTTCCTTTGTATCACAAGCTCCTTGAGAGCAGAATTTTTATTTTTCTGAATATCTGCAAAACATAATAGAAAGTATATGTTTGTGTTATGATATTTTAGCTATAAGTGACAGAAAACATAGATGCAGATTGACTTATACAATAAAAAGTAAGGTAATTTCCAGATGTATAATGTTCTACAGCTAAGTGATGTCATCCAAGACCCAGGTATTTTTCATCTATGTACCTCTTGCTTGTACTAGAAATAATTTTATAGTAAAGCTAACTCACTTGCCAGTTGCAACACAACTGCCAATAATATTTGATTAATATGATTCACTGTCCTTGTTCTCTAGGACAAAGAGCTGGATATTTTCATAGATTAAAAAAAATCTTAAAAACAAAAAAATCATACCTCCCTCCCCTATAAGAGCTAATAACATTCACATTCACTTTGATTGGTAAACTTAAATCATAATTCTATCCCTGGACCAAAGGTGATCCCATAACTTGAAAAATATTTTCTTATTGATGGAGATGACATAAAAACCTCAAAGGATTGGTATTCTTAAAAGAAAGAAACAGTGATAAATATTGAGACAATCACCATTAATTAAGCCATCAACAGTACTCACTAAACATATGGAGATATTCAGTCCTATTTCCTGGATAAATGCCAGTGGAATCCTGTTTGCTCTCAAAAATTTGTAAATAGTCAATGTAAGAGCCTGGAGCAATTTATAAAAGAAAAAGAATATTGATATTATATAATAGCACCTTTCAAATTAATCTCCAATTTCTTCGTAAATATTTCTAGATATTATCCTTTTGAAACTTGCATAGGTTATTTTAATACTGTTAGAGCTTTTTCTGATTATTTTTCATTAGAACCCATCACATTCCATCTTTGAATTAATTTTTACATATAAAATTTTATAATTTCCCCCAGTCCCTTTGTAGAAAATTAAATAATGAGATCTAGTTGAAACTTCTATCTTCCCCTATACCTTTGCATGAACTCTGAGCAGTACCCCTAGTTTCTGCAACACCATTGTTGTATTCTTTTGTAGCATCAAATTTTTGATTCTCTCACAAAGAATCTATTCTGTCCTGAGCATTGCCTCACAAACTTCAAGATCCAACTCCTCTGTATAGCTAACTTGTTTGCTTTTAAGCTATTTTTATATAAATTCAGGTGCACACCACGTCATGGCTTTTATTCAGTACCAAGACTATGTTCCCTCCAAGTCTACATGGTTACATAGTTGTTACCACCTTGCCTTACCTGAGCCCATACCTCCAGATAATACCAAACTCCCTGTGTGTGTACTTCTTTAGGGTCCTCATCTCAATTCACCTAGAGAAATCATTGGGTACTCTGTGATTTTTTACACTAAGAATAAAATTATAATACAAATTATTTTGCTTAGAATGAAAAAATTATGACTTTCACAATGGAAATATTACTACGGTATCTTTGAAATTTTAAAGAAAATATAGTTTATAACACAGGAAATACTGTCCTGAGGTTTGCACAGTGTAAGTCAATGACAGCATCAAAACAACAAAAATCCTCACAAAACTTCTGGTATATGTGGAGAAAATTCAATACTAAGAATATACCAGAAACAGGTCATAATTTTTCATTAAGACAGTGATAAATCGACTTCTGCTTCAGAGCTCCTGTGCACCGGCAGGAGCCGCAGAGGGCCCAGATCCAACCGCAGGAACCTCCACAGGTGTCCAGCAAGAGGGAGACCAGGAACTGCCACCTCGAGCCACTAAGGAGCCCAAACTCAGGCCAAAGGGAGACCAGAGACTGCTACCTCTAGCCACTGGGGAGCCCAAATTCAGGCCAAGAGTCGGTCCAGACACACCAGCAGAGGCAGCCCTGCCCAAGGGAGTCCTGGGCCCACCTCAGCTCAGCTCCAGAGTTCCTGGGGACCGCCAAGAGCTGCAGAGGGCCCTGATCTGCCCTCAGGAACCTCCACGGGTGTCCAGCTAAAGGGAGACCAGAGACTGCTACCTCTAGCCACAGGGGAGCCCAAACTCAGGGTAAGAGTCCCCACAGAGTCCCTAGCGCGAGACAGTCCTGCCCAAGGGCAGCCTGGGCCTGCCCCAGTTCTGCTCCAGAATTGCTGTGGACCGGCAGGAGCCCCAAAGGACCCTGACCCGCCCTCAGGAACCTCCATGGTTGTCCAGCCAAAGGGAGACCAGGGTCAGCTACCTCTAGCAACTGGGGAGCCCAAATTCAGAGCAAGAGTTGCTCCAGACACACCAGCGTGAGGCAGCTCCGTCCAAGGGAAGCCTGGGTCTGCTCCAGTTCCACTCCAGAGTTCCCGGGGTCAGCAGGAGCTACAGAGAGCCCAGATCCACCCTGAGGAAACTCCACGGGTGTCCAACCAAGGGTTGACCAGAGTCTGATTGCTACCAGCCACAGAGGAAAGCACACCCAGGGAAGGAGTGGCCTCCAGAAACCCCAGCGTGAAGAGGCCCCACCCTAGTGAGCTCTGGGCCTGCCTCAGTTCCGCTCCAGAGTTCCAGTGGGAATGCCAGGGTGCCCAGTTGAAGGCAGACCATTGCCTACTAGCCTCTAACCCTAGGGGAGCTCATACTCACTGTAAGGGTCGCGCACAAATTCTCCAGCTTGTGACTCTGCCTAAGTGAGACGTGAGCCTGCCTCTACTTCCACTCCAGAGTTCCTATTCACCAGCAAGAGTGCAAGAGAGGGCCAAAACAGCCCTCAGGGGCCGCCTCAGGAGCCCAGCCAAAGCCACTCCCACGGCCCTCTAGAGGTACATCCACTACTTCCACCACCAACTTTAGTGACAGTAGTGCCCATCTGGGGACACTGGGAGAACAGAAGTAGCTCCAAGGTGAGACACAGGTAACCTGGAGTGTCTTTTACAAGATTATAGGATAGAAGCCGCAATACCTCAGATTGGTATTTCAAGAAAGGTAGATACACAATCAACATGAAAAAACAAGTGAAGAAAGTGCCCCACATAAACCTGGATATGACTGTAACAGAATCCATTGACAGCACAGTTGATGAAATGTCAGAGAAAGAAATCCGAATGTACATAATTAAAATGATCAGTGAACTAAAGAATGACATAAGTGAACAATTACAGGCAAAAATTGATCAATCCAACAAAGAAGTAGGAGAGCAAATAAAGGCAACCATCGATCATTCTAACAAAGAGAGAAGAGAGCAATTACAAGTAGCAAAATATTACTTTAAGAAAGAGCTAGAGATCGTGAAAAAAAAAAAACCAATCAGAAATTCTTGAAATGAAGGAAACAATTAACCAAATAAAAAACTCAATAGAAAGCATCACCAGCAGACTAGATCACTTGGAAGAAAGAACCTCAGATAATGAAGACAAGATATACAATCTTGAAAATAAATTTGACCATACAGTGAAGATGGTAAAAAATCATGATCAGAATATACAAGAAATATGGGACAGCATCAAAAGACCAAAACTAAGATTTATTGGGATAGAAGAAGGCACAGAATTTCAAACCAAAGGAATGCACAATCTCTTAAATGAAATAATATCAAAAAATTTCCCAAGTATGAAAAATGAAATGGAAAATCAAATACAAGAGGCTTACAGGACACCAAATGTACAAAATTTCAACAGATCTACACCAAGGCAGATTATAATGAAAATGCCCAACATACAGAATAAGGATAGAATTTTAAAGGCCACGCGAGAAAGGAACCAGATTCCATATAAGGGGAGACCAATTCATATATCAGCAGATTTTTCAACCCAGACACTAAAAGCCAGGAGATCATGGAATAACATATTCCAAGCCCTAAAAGACAATGGATGCCAACCAAGAATCCTATATCCAGCAAAACTGACCTTCAGATTTGATGACGGAATAAAAACTTTCCATGATAAACAAAAGTTAAAAGAATTTACAGCAAGAAAGCCTGCACTACACAGCATTCTTGGCAAAATATTCCATGAGGAGAAAATGATAACCAACAATGAAATTATAGAAAGAGAGGAACTACACTAAAGTAAAGACCATTCAATAGAGAAAACAACTCAAGGTAAAAACCAAAAACAAACCAAAATGACCAGAATTACAAATCATATTTCAATAATAACTCTGAATGTAAATGGCCTAAATGCACCAATTAAAACACATAGACTGACAGACTGGATTAAAAAACAAGACCCAACAATATGTTGTCTTCAAGAGACTCATCTCACAGGAAAAGACATCCATAGACTGAAAGTGAAAGGGTGGGAAAAAACATTTCACTCACATGGACCCCGCAAACAAGCAGGAATTTCCACCCTCATATCAAATAAAGTGGACTTCAATCCAAAAATGGTGAAAAGAGATAAAGAAGGTCATTTCATACTTCTTAAGGGAATCATACATCAACAAGACATAACAATCATAAATATCTATGCCCCAAATAATGGAGCTTCTACATATATCAAACAAATCCTTCTCAAATACAAGAATTAGATAGACCATAACACAATAATACTTGGAGACTTTAACACAGCTCTCTCACCATTGGATAGATCTTCCAAACAAAAACTTAATAAAGAAACCATAGATCTTAGAGAAACTATCAATAATTTAGACTTAACAAACATATTTAGAGTGTTCCATCCATCAACGAGTGAATACACTTTCTTCTCAGCTGCACATGGATCCATTTCCAAAATAGATCATATGTTATGTCACAAAGCCAGTCTTAGCAAATACAAAAAAAATAGAGATTCTACCCTGCATCCTATCTGACCATAATGGAATAAAATTACAAATTAATGACAGATTAAAAAGCAGAAACTACTCCATCACCTGGAAACTAAATAATATGCTATTGAATGATGCATGGATAACAGAAGACATCAAGGAAGAGATAAAAACATTCTTAGAGGCAAATGAAAACTCCGATACAACATATCAAAATCTTTGGGATGCAATGAAGGCAGTGCTAAGAGGAAAGTTCATAGCGCTAAACTCATACATTAGAAGAAGTGAAAGCCAACAAATAAATGAATTGACTCTTCAACTCAAAGCCTTAGAAAAGGAAGAACAAATTAACACCCAAAGAAGTAGAAGACAGGAAATAATCAAAATCAGGGCTGAAATCAATGAAATTGAAACAAAAGAAACAATTCAAAAACTTGACAAAACAAACAGCTGGTTCTTTGAAAAAAATAAACAAAATTCACAAAGCCTTAACCACCCTAACACAAAGGAGGAGGGAGAAAACCCAAATTACTAAAATTCGAGATGAAAAAGGAAATATCATGACAGACACTACTGAAATACAGAGGATAATTAGAAACTATTTTGAAAATTTATACTCCAGTAAAATAGAAAACCCTGAAGACATCAACAAATTTCTAGAGGCATATGACCTACCAAACTGAACCAAGAGGACATACACAACTTAAACAGATCAATTTCAAGCAAGGAAATAGACGATGCCATCAAGAGCCTTCCAACCAAGAAAAGCCCAGGTCCACATGGATTCTCAGCTGAGTTCTACAAGACTTTCAAAGAAGAATTAATGCCAATTCTCCTTAAACTATTTCATGAAATAGAAAAAGAGGGAACCCTTCCAAACTCATTCTATGAGGCAAGTATCACCCTGATTCCAAAACCAGACGGAGACACATCAAAGAAAGAAAACTTTAGACCAATATCCCTGATGAACATAGATGCAAAAATTCTCAATAAAATTCTGGCAAATAGCATACAAAAACATATCAAAAAAATAGTGCACCATGATCAAGTGGGGTTCATCCCAGGGATGCAAGGTTGGTTCAACATACGGAAATCAATCAACATAATACATCACATCAATAGACTTAAAGAAAAGAATCATGATTTTGTCTATCGATGCAGAGAAGGCATTTGACAAAATACAACACCCTTTTATGCTCAAAACACTAGAAAAACTTGGGATAGAAGGAACATACCTCAACTTTGTAAAAGCTATCTATGCTAAACCCAAGGCCAACATCATCCTAAATGGAGAAAAATTGGAATCATTTCCTCTGAAAACAGGAACTAGACAGGGATGCCCTCTCTCACCACTGCTATTCAACATAGTCCTGGAAACACCAGCCAGAGCAATTAGACACATGAAAGAAATTAAAGGGATACGAATCAGAAAAGAGGAACTCAAACTAGCATTATTTGCGGATGATATGATTCTATACTTAGAGGATCAAAAAAATTCTACCAGAAAACTTTTAGAACTAATAAATGAATTCAGCAAAGTAGCAGGATATAAAATCAACACCCACAAATCAATTGCATTTCTATACATCAGTGATAAACCCTCTGAAAGAGAAATTAGGAAAATTATCCCATTCACAATAGCCTCAAAAAAAATAAAATACTTGGGAATCAATTTAACAAAAGAGGTTAAAGACCTCTACAATGCAAACTACAAGACACTGAAGAAAGAAATTGAAGAAGACCTTAGAAGATAGAATAATCTCCCATGCTCCTGGATAGCAGAATCAATATTGTCAAAATGGCCATACTTCCCAAAACACTATATAGATTCAATGCAATCCCAATGAAAATCCCAACGTCATTCCTTACAGAAATAGAAAAGGCAATCATGGAATTCATTTGGAAGAATAAGAGACCCAGAATACCCAAAGCAATCCTTAGCAAGAAGAGTGAAGCAGGAGGCATCACAATACCTGACTTCAGATTATACCACAAAGCTATAGTAACAAAAACGTCATGGTACTGGCATCAAATAGACATGTAGACCAATGGTATAGAATAGAAGACACAGAGACGAACCCACTTACATACAGTTATCATATACTAGATAAAGAAGCCAAACATGTACACTGGAGAAAAGACAGCCTCTTCAACAAATGGTGCTGGGAAAACTGGAAATCCATATGCAGCAAAATGAAACTAAACCCCTATCTCTCACCATGCACAAAATTCAACTCAAAGTGGATCAAGGACCTGGGAATCAGACCAGAGACCCAACGCCTAATAGAAGAAAAAATA
>PVHX01002448.1:0-168129 GCA_004024805.1 Geosciurus inauris
TGGTTTTTTGGGATTGGCTTACTTCACTTAGCATAATGCTTTCCAGTTCCATCCATTTGCCTGCAAATGCCATAATTTTATTCTCTTTTATTGCTGAATAATATTCCATTGTGTATATGTACCACAGTTTCTTTATCCATTCATCTATTGAAGGACATTTGGGTTGCTTCCACAGTTTTGCAATTGTGAATTGTGCTGCAATAAACATTGAAGTGGCTGCACACTGCTAATGCCTCTTTTAATCATCATGAAAATAAAAAAGTCCCCATTCATTTCCAAACTCCCTGTGGTCAGCAGGCAGTTTCCTCTCCAGTCTAGAACCACTGGAAATGAAATGTTCACTAAGTGTCCCTGAGAATTTTTTCAACTTTTTCTCTGGAGCAACCTAAATCAGCACAAAGCTATGTATCTATATCAAATTGAATTTGATATAATGACAAGGCAATTTTCAAATCTTTCTGTAAAACTGCTACTAATGACAATGGTCAACATGTCATCCCATATCCTGTGACTAACAATCTCTTTCATCTGACTCAGGACCCCATCTCAAGGATCACATTCACAACTTGAAACACATGCTATTATATGAAGTTCTCAATTTTCTATCTCTAGGCTTCATCTGTATTCTGAATCATAGGCAGAAATATTCAATTGTCTATTCCATGTGTCTGGTTGGATGTCTCATATGCTTTTCAGACTCAACAAATTAAATTATGATCATCTTCCCTGAATCTGCTTTTGTCTGGTGTTTTCATCCACCCAGTTGCTGCTCAGATAATAACAAAGGGAGTCATTCCTGTGCTTCTCCTTCCCTTCCCCTTCTAGCACTAAATCATAAGTCTTCAATATGTCTGTATTTCACCATTCCCACTACTGTAACTCAGATAACACCAACTCCAAGATAACACTATTTTTCATGGAGAATTTTCCAATAGCATCCAAACTGGTCTCTGAGTGTCTCCTCTGGTTTCCCATCAATGAATCTCTTTTTCTATAGCCAGAGAGATGTCTCTGGAATGTACATCTAATCACATTACTTTCCCATTTAAAAATCTTCAATATTTGGGTGGCATGATAGACTCAAATCTACCTCTGCTGTCTGTCCTTGAGAACGTCAAGTTCTGATGCACTCTGACCTTCATTCCTGTTTAGTCTGCCATACTCTTACTTCTCAGAAATAACTATTTAGAGATAGGGACTGGTCTCTTTCATTCACAATGCTTCCCCAATGGGTTTGGCATATCATAGTATATAGTAGGCATTTCAGAAATATCTGATGAATGAATGAGACATAGTCTCCCAAGAAGAAATGCATGCCTCTTGACAGATTATAACCAACCATGCAAAATAAGAAGTACCTAATTTCCCTTATTGACTTGATAATTAAGAAACCGTGATGAATTTGATGCAAGCTTAATTACAGTAATGTCATTAGTTTCCTCTTTTCTCTAAATAGTTTAATGATTTTACTTTTGGAATTTATTAATACTATTATCTTTCCAAGAAGCATTTGAGATGTTTATTTTCATTTTAATGGTCAACTGAAAAGTTCTTTGACTTTGATGATTATTCAAATCCCCTGAGGCAAGAGCTAAGGGGACATATTTTAAATATACTTAGCAACATAGCAAAGAAACTAATGCATTTTTTTTTTTTTTTTACCCACAGGTAGAGACTGAAACAAAATAACCTTTGAATTAACAAACAAGTCATCAAGTACCTTAAACCTCAGAAATCCAATCCAAACTATTTATTAAATAAAAATTTATTGAAACTCTTCCCTGTGTCAGGTACTGAACCAGTTACTAGAGCCACAAGAAGAAAAAGAAAATCAGAGTTAATGCACTTAGAAAATGATTACTTATTTAATATTTTATGAAAAATTTCATATGATGAACAAAAATTATTTCAACTTAGGAAATTTTCTAAAGTAACAGCAGGTGAGAATAGACAAAAGTTCACAACTCCTACATCATATATTGATTCCAGGTATCTAATGACATCTGGAAGATGTTAAATCATAATGTCAATATGAAAGGAAAAAACATGGAATGTGAATTCATCTGCTTGACAATACAATCAAAGCTACCTAGAGTGACACATCCAGTGAATGAGGAATAGACAAAACATGGTTGACTTGTCAGAAGGTTACAAGTATTTCAGTTTCAATTATTTTTTCCATGACAATCATTTTAGATTATTTAAAGAAGACTTGATGAATAGTTTTTGAATTGGAGTTATCCACTTTGGTTATCTCTATAGCAGGAAACAAACTAAAACATTCATACTGGTTAACTATAAAAATATATAATAATGGTAACAAACATTTACTTCATGTAAACAGTTTGTATTGAGTGCATTTTATCCTCACAACTACTCTTGAGACAGGAACTATTATTGTCCCTATTTTCCAGAGAAAGATGGTGAAGCCCAGAGAGATGAATTGCCAATGGTTATCAACATGCAGGTTGTAAATGCAGATTCAAGCCTAAGTAGTCTGGCCCCATGTTAGGGTTTTAAAGACCATTCTACTTCTCTTGGGTAATAAGAGTCAGAGCAAATGTGTAAAAGCATAAAAAGCCTTTTTGGTCTGTCTATGGTTTTCTTATTGGTAAGAGGTATATGATCAAGATACAGATATAGAAAAACATTTACTTCCTAGAAGAAATAACCAAATAAATGGGGCTACAGACAACAAATAATAGTCAGTGCCAATATCTGAGAGTCAATGGAGTGATGTGGACTATGAAACCTGAGGAGCTCACATCCTGCCCAAGGTAGCTGCTGTACTGTGTCAGCTGAATGCTGCCCCACAGAACATGGATCCAATATTCCTCTTCTGACTTCAAGGTTGTGCTGAGTTTTGTGTGTGTGTGTGTGTGAGAACACTGGAAAGCCAAAGCATTTTTGCAGGTCAAATGTAATGCATAAGGTGCACTTTACCACTTCTTCTCTAAGTTACAGACACTGGCAAGTGAAAATGTCACCAGTGAGGATAATCAGTATAATAAAGGACTGCTGTGCACTAGAATTCCAGAGACCCAGACAGTATAGGAACTCAACTGATTTAGGTATTTTGATCTTGTATCCTGCTACTTTACTAAATTTGTTTATCAGTTCTAGAAGTTTTCTGTTGGAGTTTTGGGGTCTTCTAAATATAGGATTATGTCATTGGGATAATTTGACCTTTTCCTTTCCTATTTGTATTTCTTTAATTTCCTTCTCTTGTCTAATTGCTTTGGCAAAAGTTTCAAGGACTATGCTGAATAGGAGTGGTGAGAACAGGCAGCCTTGTTTTGCTTCTGTTTTTAGAGGAAATGCTTTCAGTTTTTCTCTGTTCAGTATGATGATGGCCTTGGGTTTGTCATATGTAGCCTTTACAATATTGAGGTAAGTTCCATCTATCCCTAGTTTCTCTAGTGTTTTAAACATGAATGGGTGCTATACTTGGTCAAATGCTTTTTCTGCATCTATTAATATAATCATGTGATTCTTGTCTTTAATTCTATTTATGTGGTGAATGACATTTATCAATTTCCATATGTTGAACCAACCTTGCTTCCCTAGGATGAAATCCATTTGACCATGCTGCAATATCTCTTTGAAGTGTTTTTGTATGCAGTTTGCCAATATTTTGTTAAGAATATCTGCACCAATGTTCATCAAGGATATTGGCCTGAAGTTTTCTTTCCTTGATGTGTTTTTGTCTGGTTTTATCCACAGAGTGATACTGGCTTCATAGAATGCATTGGATGGTGTTCCCTCCTTTTCTATTATACTTCACTCACAAAGGCAGTTATCAAGAATACAAATAATAAGTGTTGGTGAGGATGTGGAGAAAAAGGTACACTCACACATTGTTGGTGAGAATACAAATTGGTGCAAACAATTTGGAAGGCAGTATGGGGATTCCTCAAAAAACTAGGAATGGAACCACCATATGACCTGGCTATCCCAGTTCTCAGTATTTACCAAAAATATCTAAAATCAGCAGCCACATCAACATTTAAGCAGAATAATTCACAATGCTGAAGATAGGGAACCAAACTTGGTGCCTTTTAACAGATAAATGAATAAAAAATGTGGTATTATCTATATATATATATGTAATATGGAGTAACATATATATATGTAATATGGAGTAATATTCATATATATATTACATATATATGTAATATGGAGTAATATTCAATCATAAAGAAATATGAAATTATGTCATTTGCTGGTGAGTAAATGGAACTAGAGACTATCATCCTAAGGTAAATAAACTAGACCCAGAAAGTCAAAGGTCTAATGCTTTCTTTGATATGTGGAAGCTAGTCTAAATGAAATTTTAAAAGAGAAAAGAAATGAAGGCAGAGGAGGAATTACATTACAATAAAAGATCAGTGATGTTGAAGAAGGGGATTGAGGAGGAGGAAGGAAGGATGGGTTAAGGAAGTCAGTGGAATGAATCTGACCTAACTTTTCTATGTACATAACTGAATGTACTACAGTGAGTCCCACCATTATGTATATTCACAAGACACTAACTGAAACTATTAACTAGCAGAGAGATCAGTATAGTAAGGGGGAAGGGTAAGAGGAAGTACTGGGGAATGAGTTAAAGTAAATTATATTCCATGCATTTATAATTATGTTGAAGCGAATCCTGATGTTAAATATAACTAATATAAACCAAAAAAAAAAAAAAAAAAAGGATAAAAAAGACCCAGAGAAAAGAATTCCAACATTACCACTGTTTAGAGTGACTCTGGAAAAGTCACATTGCCTCTCTAGATAGACTTCACCTAAACAGTAAAGGAGATTGAAGAATGCTATTGTCTTCTTTTGCTTTTTAAATAAATAGTCCACTTTTTCTTCAAATAATAATCTTCTTATATAACTGAGATAAAAAATGAGCATCACTGGGTGAGGCACAGGGTTCAGAGGAACCCTGAATCTCCTGCTCTTCCAATCCAGATTGTCTAATAAAAGCAGATACTCCAAAATACAGTTATTCCTACAGTTAATTCTGAATAGTTACAATCAATATAAGCTTGATATTATTACTGAAGATTCATACCAGGTAGAAAATAAATAATGGTCACACAAATGAATGAAAAGACCCAGTTTCTGAATTTGTACAGTAAAGACAAATGCAAGCACAGATTACCTATTTCAGTTATAATGCAATACTTCATTTGCTATTTGCTTTTGGCTCAATACATTCATTAATTCATCATTTCTTTCTAGTCCTGAACAGCAGAATGACTTAATTTTGCTTTCTTGAACCCCCTTGCTAATCATTTCCCATGCCCAGAGTTCAGTACCACAATTCCATTCCTTACACATCTTGGCCATTCACACCATCCATTTGATGGATGACCCCTTGAGCTGGAAAATAACCCAAAAGATGTGGAGTAGTTTGTGCACTTTTCAAATTTGACTTCACAAAAGCATAGTTTAAGCTTTTAAAATACAAATTATATAGACACACCCACTCAAGAGACTAAAATCTGTAAATCTGAAAGAAGAGGGGAAAATGATTCTCATCAGCAGCAGAGATCAGAATCACCATTTGATTTTGCTGTTAAAGCAGATCAGGGAATCTTACCTGGAGTGGTGGGTTTTGAGTGGTAGGAATGGCTTTAAAGAACAATTTCATAGAATTTAGAGACTAAGTTGTTGTTTCTTTCTGTAAAATATTTATGGTGAATCTGTCTGTGGGTGAATTTAGTGATACATTTCAGAAGACTGAGATTTTATACCTTTGAAACTAATAATTTCATTTCTAAGAATTTAAACTAAGGAAATGACCACAGGTGGCATAAATGTTGTTTCAAGGATCATTCATTATAATCTGTAGAAGTGAATGATTATGGGAAATTTCATAGTTCAATAAATGAAGATTATTTAAATAATTCTGATACAATGACATGATAGAAGCTATGGAGCCATTAAAAACCATTCTGTGAAAATATTTTAAACCATCAATAATCCAGGAATTCCACTTCTGGGTATACCACTAAAAGCACTGAAAGCAAGGACACAGATATTTGTACAGTCATGTTCACATGTACAGAGCAGCATTATTTGTAATAGCCAAAAGTAAGAAGCCACCATGTTCATTGATGAATGAGTGAATAAAATGGGGTCCGTGCATACATGCAACAAAATACTATTCAGCATCAAAAATGAAGTGAATTATGACCCATTTACAACAAGGATGAACCCCGAAGACATGCAAAATGAAATGACCCAGTAACAAAGGTACAAAATTGTATAAATGCAATTATATAAGGTACCTGGAGTTGTCAAATTGGTAAAGACAGAAAGTGAAACGTGGCTGCCAGGAGTGAAGAGGAAGAATAGGGAGTAATGTATAATGGGTATGGCATTTCCGTTTGGAAAGAAAGCTCTGAACGTGGATCATGGTGAGAGATGCACATCAGTGTGAATGTACTCAACACTGAACTTATATTAAAAGCAATTAAAATAGGAAATTATAGGTTATGTATATTTTATCCCAGGAAAATAAAAATAAATAACATGCCAACAATCTCATGTCTTAAAATCAGGTTAGGAAACATTGTTTCATGTCGGTTCATCAACAAATGCACCATCTGTCTCTCACACAACATATGCATCTAAAAGGATTTATTCCTGGACTGGTCACAGTGGTTTCTTTCAAGTGGGGTATTTTCAGGGTATTCTGTATACTTCCCCATTTTCCAAACTTCCTACCATAACCACACATTCCTTTTTAAATCAAAGAAGAAATAAATAACATGTCACATCTATATATTTCTTATGTATAAGAAATATAAATTATAATGCATATTATATGTCCTATATCACACATATTTCTTATCCATAAATATATAAATGAATACATATTTAAAGTAAAATTTAAGAAGCATTTACATTGTTTAAAAAATCAAGCAGTAAAAAAAAATTATAGTATTCCAATTTCCATGGACACATACATAGAAAAAAAAGGAAGGAACAGCCAAAAATTAAAAGTGGTCTAAAAGTGTTGTTAAAAGGTTAAAATTTTATACTGGGTGATGCATTTAAGAAAAAAAATTGTTTACATCTTCATCTTCTTCTTCTTCTTTTTTTTTTTTTTTATTTTCCACATTAACAGAAGAAGTCCAATCATAAATGGTAACTGGAAACTGGTAATGATTTAAAAGAATCTCAAATATTACTCTCAAACTCAAAACACACCATTTTAATTGGTGCCACTGAGCTTAAAACATTGCTGCCAGCACAGGTATGCTTGACAGGCAGGAGGACCACACACACACACACACACACATACACACACACACACACACACACAATCTGAGCCTTCCACAGGGCTCTCATCAGTCACAGGCCTCAACATCTTCTGTGCTTCCCATCAGCACTTGTTCATTTCACAGTGCTGTGCTCTGCAAACACATACCACTGCTAGTGATGGGCTATTCTTAATAACTTCTGAGGCAAAAATAGCAGAAACAGTATGGTCTGATGCAGCACTCCAGAGCGGCTTTTGTCTTAGAAGCCTTTCCATTTAATTAATTCTCACAACACTTCTGAAGGGGTATAAAATACTGTGAAGACAAGTGGTTCCCTGGACAACTGAAGACACCAATGCCAGTATGTCAAGTTGTTTTCTCAGAAATAAAATCAAGTCAAGTGGGAGCACTTAGATGCTACCTTGAAATTCTTCGCTTCCTATCTCCCAACTATTAAACAGAGAAGCAATAATCCAGGTGAGGCCCTGCACTTACATGTTCATAAAACTAGCCTGTCATCTTGCTGAACCAAGAGAACTAGCATTTTAAGGAGTGCCTACCCCACCTGCCAGATAATTTTCAAATGAGATGGTATGTCATCAGTTTTGAACTTGAGAGGTCTCCAAGGCTCTTGTTTATATAAATACACATATAATATAGTACACTGAGTTCCTAGCATGCATGTGTCTGGCACTGGATAAAATGCCATTGTGATGAGGGTTAATTCAATCTGAGCTTATTCTGTAACCTAGGAATGTAGTGAGAGAAAGGACCTATTTCCATGGCAAGCAATCTCCTTTCCTGAATCATCCCCTAAAAGGCCCAGCACTTTTCTCCAATCAGGTCAAGGGTTTAGTGAAAAACAACGAAAACGGAACCAGTTAGCCAAGAAATAACAAAACCCAATCCCTGTGAGAACAGTACAGGTGCACTTTGGCAGGACCAGTAGCAGTGGACACTGGATAATTCTTTTGATGGGCAAGCTTTCAATGATGGGCTTTCAAAATGCTCCCAAATTACATTATTTACACCTTAAAGAAAAAAAATTAGAAGATGATTGAGGAAATCATGACATACTGATCTAGTGGAATGTTATGCAGTTGAAAAGGAGGGGAGCTTGTATTCCAAATAGGGTCTATGAAGAAAAATGAAATACGAGTATGTGTGTATATGGACAAAAATTGCAAACCATTTTATGTTTAAAAGTTAGCAGATATCTTCAAGATTTAGCAATGTGATTGAATGGTACATATATGGATATTCTATATTGTTTCTACTTGATTTTGTTGATTCCACCTACTAATTACCTTCAGTGGTTCCAGTTCTATTAGCTTATGGGTGCTCTGGTCCAGTCCACTATCATTGCTGACCTAATTTACTGAAATAAACAAATAAGAACACATACGCACATTTGTTAAAGAAACTGATCTCTTATTGTCCTCCAGTACATACTCTAGGCTGCAACCAGAATATTTCTAAAACTGAAATCTGATTCTTGCCTTCTTTCATTGAAATTTCTCAAGGTCCTCATTGCTCTTAGGATGAAGTTCAAATTCCTTTGTAATAGAACTTCTGTTCATCTCACCAGCCTCCTCTCTTCCTTCCCTCCATGTGAGATTCAGAGTCCCAGCTCTTCTGTGCTTACTTTGACTGGAATCCTTTCCAACCTGCTTCCATCTCCCACCTTCTACCTAGAATTCACCCTGCAGATTTCAAATGAAATGACACCTCTTCAGGAAAGCCAGCCCTGATCCTCCAAGATAGGTGAAGTCCCTGCCACTAAGAGGCAGTAACCCGCTTTATGATAGCCCTTGTCTGTTCTGCTGCAATTACTCCTTTAGCATTTTCTTCTCTGCTACACTCCACATGGGTAAAGGCTTTGTTTTTCTAGTTCAAATTCTACGTTTTTCAGGCCCAGCACACAGATTCTCCTTAACCTATTGTTTACCAGATGAAAGTTAGCTCAATAATATATAATGTACAATTTCATGGAAGAATAAATGTTTAGCAAACAATAATGGCAGGAGTTGGTGAAATTATAAATGTTCCACAGTCGTCTTTATCGACCACCAGTTTTGTGAAGTTGAAGCCTAAACCATACATCTAAGAAGTGTTCATGTTTAATAGAGGGTTCTGTAATTCAATCTAATATAAGAAAAATACTGAATTTATGCATTTTGGGTTTCTTAGCTGTAGGTAACAGAAGTGTAGTGAGTCTGGTGAGCAGTTTTGGTTTATAATCAACTGCTCTTGTAAAACCAAGCCTTCCAGTCTCTCATTGCTACTCCGAAGCCACTAAAAGACAGATGAATAAAACCACACAATTCCTTCTCACTGGAAATCTCCATGTCCTATAGGGATCTCTCATTTGGAAATGCATCTCAGTGGTGAAAATTAAAATGTTGACATCTTGGAGGCAAGAGTCTGAGAAAGAGTTAGTTGTAGTCAAAGGAATTTTAAAGAAGTAAAAAGGTGACTTATTTGTGCACAATTAAAACAGAACATTCTTTACAGAATTATGGAGTACTAGAGCTGAAAGTGACATGAAGGTTATCCATTTCCACCTTCTCCTCAAGGAAACAAGGCTCAGAAAAGATCTGCCCAAAGCAGTAAGGCCTTGAAGAAGTAAGAACTAGAGCCCACTTTCTAGACTTTGTTCCTACCATTCCACCAGAATGACCAGATTTACATAGGCAACAGACCTTATTTTGTTTTTCAACAAAAGTGGGCCTCAGTGCATACACACTGGGAGGCCATGATGGACATCACCAACCAGGCTCAATGGGACAGGTTAGGTTGTGTTTTCATATAAGAGTTTCCAAAATAGTAGTGGAATTCAGTAACGGAAGCCACGTGTATGAGTAAGTGGTTATATTTGCTTCAGCAGAAACAAACAGACCCCCATTCACATATTTCCAAAGGAATTTGGGTGATGGAAAGCAAATAAAAAAGAAATAGGTGATATATTACAGTCCTCAGAGAATTCCATGTGCAAAGCTTGCTAAACCCTGTTAAACATATAAAATACTGAAAGGACACCATATTTAGAGCTCATTGGGCTCATAGCAGAGTCACTAGATGCTTGCTCAATTTTTTCTTTTGCAGAAACATGCTCATTTTAAAATGATCACTATATTATTATGATTTGAATACGTGTCAACCGCATTATATATAAAGGGGAAAAGTTTTTCTCCTAACATATTTGTTCTCAGAAATGGAGGCTGTTTGTCCACTTATTGTAGATGGATAAAAGGGCTGAATCATAGAAGGGTATAATTTCTAAGGAGAGAGCACTTTGCCACAGAGTGGGAGGAAGGGTAGAAAATGTTTTCATAAAGAGTGACTATTAGGGACAAATAAGAGCTCTATTCACCAAACCTGTACACATCCCTTTATCCTTGTAAAACAAGCTATGAAAGCACATAATGACTAACTGCGGCAAAATTACTCACATTCTAACTTTGCATAATCGCTAAAATGGTTCTGGTTTTTTAGCCCTCCCCCCTCAACAATTCTGCACTCTTAAAAATTTTTTTTTCAACCACAGCACAAATGGTTATAGCAAACGAGTGTACCAGGCACATCTGCTGTTCCAGAAAGAATTCACTCTTCTGTGCCAAATCCACGTCTATCGGAAGAAATAAAAATAAATTGCGAGCAGGTTCAGCAAATGCCCGGATAAATCCCACAATGACCACACGGGGTAGATTCATTTCTCTAGTAGCTGTGCCCTGAAAGGGTGAGGGAAGGAGGAGATCTGGAAGCAAGAGTTGCTCTCAGACCCGTCTGTCACTCAGTCTCTGAGTATATAGTTAAGGTAGCTAGCTAGCCAGCTTCCTTCTCTATTTTCTGGGCAACTATTTAAAAAACAGGATTACATTTGTAGCCTCGGAGGGGAAGGGCAATTTCTGCGTGTTTTGCGGTACATGAAAAGTCTTCTTAAAAACAGTGGCGAGAGCAATGATAGTCCTTGTTTAAACACTCCCCAAAACACCCTTTGCTGTTTTGTCTATTTATATTTTTGAAACTTTTCCAATTAGAGCCTGTTTGATTTTTTTGATCATGCAGTGGAGTAAATGTCCTAGAACTTGGGAATGTTAAGGGATCCTACACCTTCTCTTTGCTAGATAGCCAGCATCAGCTGGAAGTTTGAGGATGGTTTGAGGTCCTGACCATGGTGTGAGTGACCAAGCACCATGGTAGGGCAAGGGATGAGGGCTTGGCTAGGAGCAAGGGACTAGCATCGCTGCTGAAGTCTTTATCTCCAGGGACACATGGCAAGTAAAGGCTAATCATTTAACGTGGAAGAAGCAAAATGAAGACTAACTTATCCTTTTCCTTTACAAACAACAGCAAAGTCAAACACAGATACTCTTTGGGACATTATTTCAAATTGGAACAAGGCCTGAAAATATCGGGCCAGAACAATTCACTTTTATTAATGTTTGAGTCTCAATTTCCTCTTTTTAAAATGAAAGAATTTGATTGAACTATCTCAAAGATTCCTGGTAACTGAAGGTATCTAAGAGTGCCGTTGATCTCAGATAAATTCTGATACCTGAGGTTCTTTGGAATGGCATGAACTGAGACCCTTCTCATTCTGACACTGTTTTCAAAATGTATTTTTACAAATCTCATGCTCTGTGTTACAGAATGCTTAATCCTATATATGTTATAATATGCTTAATCTTTTTAAAAAAAATTTTTTTTGTAGATGGGCACAATGTCTTTATTTTATTGCTCTGTATGTGGTGCTGAGGATCGAACCCAGGGCCTCACGCATGCGAGGCAAGCGCTCTACCGCTGAGCCACAATCCCAGCCCCTAATATGCTTAATCTTAATGTTATAATGTCACAAGAAAATTAAACGATCTAAACTTGCGCTTAGGGCATGATTAAAGCCAATATGTCACTGAGATGAGCAAAACCCAAACTGTGGGTGGTGACAGGGATATGAGGAACACTGGTATTTTGCTTTTGTCTTCCTTCATTTTCTTTTATAAAATGAGCACATATTCTTACATTTAAAACAAAATAGCTTTATTTACAAGGAAAACCAATCACATCTTCAAATGCCTTTCCCTTTCAGACAGCACACTGCATTTCCCCTAACCACTCAAAAGCAAAGATATGTGATGTTTAGTTGTCTCTAAATGTATGACTTTAGAATTTCTTTTTGAAAATGCTGTCTTTCATATAGTCATCTGTAATTTACTGACCATCTTCTAAATACTAGGAATTTTGCCAGTTATAGGGTGAAAAGTTACCATTCCTGGCCTCAATGACTTCAAGAGTAGTCAGGGAAACAGGCAGGAAACCAGTGGAAACTACTCAGATTCCCAGAAGTCTGACAATCCTTACTTGGAACACAGTGATTCCCCTGCAACTCATTTATTTTTTAAACAGAGAGCTGAGTTCCCACCAATCAGAGAACACTTGCTTAAGAGGTAGAAGACCAGAGTCTTTCATTCCACTCTGAATTAGTGAAGGATTTTAGGCAGCTTCCTATCTTTGTGACTCAGCAATTTCCCTTTCAAGATGCTGGATAAAGATGCTATTCATACTTCACCTGGACAGCTGAGTTCAAGTATCTTCTCCTTCTATGAATCTCAGATAAATATAATTACCTAGGATATTCTTACACATTTTCAAGACTGAGCAACATTGCCCTAAACTATATAACTCAAAAGCGGGACCAAGTTCTGATATTCTTCTTTTTTCAGTTTTATATAACGTTTAGAAGTTGACAGCACATAAACTAAGCCAAAGTAGGGCATCAAAACATCACTGAGCAATGAATGAATAATTCAATGAATGGCTATATTCAAGTATGAAGTTATTCCCCATTTTCTTGATTTCCTTTATAACTTGTATGTGTGTGTATGTGTGTATGTGTGTGTGTGTTGTGTATGCGTCTGTGGGTTCTAGAATGACTAGCATTATAGAAATACAAGAACATCATACGTGGCATCAGCCACAGCTTTATTTGGTGAGAAAAGTGGAAAGCATCACTGAGAAGATGAAACAATCACTACAAATGATCCTAGACATCAGTGCTATACCTTAGTTATTTGTTCTAAACTTCCTTGTTCAATACCTTAGCAGTAAAAATCATCATCATCATAATAAAAATAGTGAAACGTACAATTTCCCACGAGTTCCATCCATAGACAGTAGCAACTAAACAATTCAAAATATTTTTATAATAAAAAGATTTTTTCAATTTTGACTTTTATTCCTGTGATTCATGATATTTTAATGATGTCATTTCACTGTTAAGAACTGTGACTGAAGCCATGTATGGTGAAGCACACCCGTAATCTCAACTACTCTGGAGACTGAGGCAGAAGGATGGCAACTTCAAGGCCAATCACAGCAACTTGAAGAGACCCTGTGTCCAAATGAAATAAACAGCCAGGTGTTGTGGTGCACTCTTATAATCCCATCAGCTCAGGAGGCTGAAGCAGGAAGATTGCAAGCTCGAGGCCAGCCTCAGCAATTGAGACCCAAATTTAAAAAAATTTTTAAAAAGGGCTGGGGATGTGTTTCAGTGGTTAAGCGCCCCTGGGTTAAATCCCTGGTACCAATAAATAAATAAATAAACAAACAAACAAACACATGGCTGGGGATACAACTCAGTGGGTTCAATCTCCACTACTGTCAGGGGGTGGAGGGCAGAAAACTGTGAACGAGAGCTAGGCAAGCTTTTATGTAAGACACATTTTCTTTATTAACACAGTGATGCTCATCGTAGAAAATATGGGAAATACTAACAACACTAATTTTTAAATAAAATCCTTAATTCAAAACTTTAGTGAGAGCAACACTGAATTTTAGTAACTATTTCCAATCTCTTTTTTCTATTTACTTGCATGTATATTTGTGTGTGTGCAGTATGTGTGCATTGTGTGTGTGTGTGGTTGGTATGCGTGCCGGTGTTTAAATGTATACCCTCTTTACATACTGTTTTATATCTTATTTTTAATTTAACATTATATCACAGATCCAAGAAATTTTTAAAATCTGCTAAAAATAATATAGTACCCAAGTAGTCAATCTACTTTAATAAATACGAACACTCCAGCACAATAATGTGTTATTTATTATACATATTTAATTTAAAAACCAAGACCAAAATGCAACACACATAGATTTTGCATTGGCCCAAGTTATGCTATCTACTCTTCACAAAATGTTTGTTTCTGATAAGAAGAATTTGAGGAGGTAGAACAGCAAAAAAAAAATGCCACATATGCACTTCTACCAAAATGCAAAATCCCACCTACTCACTTCTCATGCACATTAGGTAATCTTCTTTCAATCAGCCATATAAAATATGTTAAATCAGACCCACACCACATAGCCCACTATCAAATGCTCTGATATTGAACACCAATAGCCTTGCTGTCTCGGGAAAGTTGCTATTTGAGACAGAACATTAAAGAGTAGTCATTCATTGTAGTTGTTACCATTATCATCATCATCATCATATTCCTTATACCTCTGTAACAGTACATTGGAGGAAGCTAATGGTAGAAGGGCAAGATCAGGTTATATTATGGAACTATTATTGCGCAACCATATGCTTATTTAGAGTGTAAAAGGAGCCAGTGTAGAAGTTACTGTTGTAGTCCAGGCAAGAACCGAGGAGGTACTAACTAGGAACACAGGGCTTGACAGGAAGATACTCCAGGAGAGTTAACCATGGAGCTTACACTTGCAGAAATGTTCCAGCAAGTCTTTTTCTAAAATATTTTACTTTATACAGTATTTCCTCATATGAATGGTATGGAGCAAATGAATTCTACTAGTGTAGCTAAAGTGATAGAAACCAAGAAAATATATGTGAAATGGTCTTTATAAGAAATATCCTAAACTAGGCTGCCACAACAAAGGCAACTAGAAGAAATCATGGGATAATTCCATGTTAAAACTAAAAGCCTAGAATCTGGTAGTCAGATTGGGGGATATTCTTCACATTTAGTGGTCTATGGATCCTCTGAGAGGATGATTTGTTTTCTTTCATTTAGGAAACAGAATCACCACAGTGTTCAGGCATATATCTGAACAAAAGGGCCTGGACAATTTTGTGGAGAAGCATTAACATATGTTTTCATGTGACCTGAATATTTTTTACTTCTGGCTTCAAAGATGACTTTGACTCCTATTCTCAAAGTTGTTATCTAGCTGTGGAAATTCTCATATTAATCCTCAGTGGGAAGGAGGAATATCCAAGAACACTACTAACAAATACCCCAAATTAGAATGTATTTTAGTACATATACTGATGATTAAACTTTGTTGAGTTTATCTAAAACTGGGGATTTGAGGTTAGAAGAGAACATCAACCTAGATTTGTTAAGTAAGGCATTAAACTGAGAGTTTTCCAGAAGTGCTGAACTTCATAACTGAAGGTCTTTAAAATCATAGTCCATTCAAATAGAACTCAACTCTAGGGATCTAGTCACGCCGGGTGTGCGCTGCTACACAAAGCCTGGGTTAAGGCTGGGAGTGGATGAGCCCTCTAGCTTGCCACATTCCTCACAGTTCCCTAATGTCCCTAATCTGAGGCCAGGTGCCAGTTAACAGTAATTTTACTGCTTAGCACTGTGGTTTTCTCTATAAGTGAAGGTTAAAATGAAAGAATATTCATTCGCTTTTAGAAATATGTCAGAAAATGTTAATTTCTAGATATACTTCCTGCATGTAGACAAAAAGCATTTATCAAATGACAATATATCAGCAACACTACCAGGAAACAAACCATATTCTTGGTTTGCTTCTTTTGTTATGTTGTTTAAGCAGATCTATGATATTGTAGATACCTCTCTTAAATATATGAATTAGCACTCAGTTTTGAAGGACCACAGAGGTTATTTAAATCTATGCAAAATAGTGCTGTGTAATGCAACAGAAAGGAAAATCAGACATGACAACATCATTACAAAACAACAAAATCCAACTACAACAACAATAAAGAAAAATCAAGAAACAATGCCACGAAATACAGCAAAACCTTCATCTCTCCATTTGCAGTTAGACAAGTTCCATTTCATAACTATAACTCAAAAATCTGCTTTTAAAATTAATCTGACATTTAAAAAAATACAATAAAATATTTCCCATTGGGAATTGTGAAACTATCATTGTTTATGATTTGTTCTCAAAGTATGGTCAGGTAAGTAGCTTCAATATATAAAAATTAAACTACACTGAACCTTATAATTTGCAGTTGTAAAGAATGTAACATAACTTTTATCATGGATCAGAGAGTGCTAAAACTTTATTTCAGGATATAATCTTTTGAAGACATACCATCTTTCGAGTTTTCAGAATATAACTATCAGTCTATAACCTACAGGAACATTATAAACAAAATCATGCCAGTACTAAGTATCTCCATAGTTTATCATAAAGGTAATAACCACGTGAACAAGCCATTTGCTTTTCAATATTCTGTTTATCTAATTATCCATGATAAAGAATGTCATTCATATGACAAAAGTAACCGATCCGCTTTCATTTTCCTTTAAAAACGTAATTTGCCATTCTTTTGTAAAATGTACAGCTAAATGAGGGAGGAAACACAGCAAGAGGAATACACATTGCTCAAATGAGAAGTACTTGTATTTCTTACTTTGGTTCTTCCTAAATTTCCAGTCCTTTGGCATTTTCCAGAAGTAATAGTCTTTTCAGTCTTTTTTTGGGGGGGAGTACTGAGGATTTAACCCAGGGGCATTTTACCACTAAGCTACAACCCCAGTTCTTTTTATTAATTTAATTTTTAAATTTTGAGACAGAACCCTGCAAATTACCCAAGTGGCCTTGAACTTGCAATCTTCCTACCTCTGCCTCTTCAGTTTCTGGGATTACAGGTATGTGCCACCACATCAGGCAAAAAATAATGGTAGTCTTAATACAAAAATAAGGGACCATACCACATCATGCACACTAAAAAGAATATCAAATAAAATATCTATGTATTTGTCAGTGTTATAAAATTGCCCCTACCTCCACTCATTGAATAAGCATAGCAGCTCATCACAAGGCACTGAGCTTTTTGGAGCTGAGAGAAATTCATCACAGAGCATCCCTGGTCTCAAGAAGTTTATATAGCAACAAAACAGACAGGTGTAGCTCTAAATTCCTGGAGGATGATAAGGAAAACAGAAATACACTAGAGCTTCAGATGGACTATTTCCAATCTGGCAGGCAGAGAGTGGCTCTCTGAGCTACATCTTATTAGAATTCTTAGACAAAGGTGGCTGCCTATCTGTGCACACAAGCACCTGCTTTGGAGAAGGAGACTGAATCTAGTTTCCAGCAAAGAATGTGACACAGCAAAAAGGCCAGGGTGTGAATGGAGTACAATCAAATGGGATAAGAATTTAATAATAGCTGATATATGTCAGCCCTTACCAAAATGCTTATTTATAAGTGATGAAGAACCTATTTTTGTCCCCATTTTAAAATAAGGAAACTGAGGTCTAGTGGGCTTAAGGAACTTTTTCAAAGTCACAGTGCATGTTGATGTCTGAATGTAGACTCTAGCTCCCAAGTTCTTGTGTGAGGCATCTCTCTACACTATGTAAAGGTGAGTACCTGAAACAAGACTGCAAAATTAGACCAGGACAAACTGAAGGGTAACATCTGCCTTTAATTTTAGTTGACAATCTGAAATAATTAAGGGACAAATATTAGAGCAAAATAAGGGCAGGGGCAGGACACACAGTGTTGAAAATAAAAATACATTATGAGGAGAGCAATTACTTTCTGAAAAGAGGGAACCACTATTTCATTAAGAGTAAGGACACACATACCTCATATGCAAATTACTTCTATTGGGAACCGGGTAACATTTTCAAAGAGTCTTAAAAGGCAGCTTACAAAATGTTATTTTACCAAAGCCCTGTTGTCAGGGTTGTATACACTATTCTGGATCCATAGATGATCTCAGTTTAAGAGAGAATATTTTTAAATATCAAAGTATCTTTTTTCTTTATTGTAGTGCAATTTAAAATTCTTTCCTCAAAGGACAGCTAAGGGAATTTAATTACCATATTAACACATTGTGAAAATTAAAACAACATCAAGGATGCCACAGAAACACAAGCATGACCTTCCATTCATTAAGAACCATCCCAGCCCAGTGTACTGTATGCTTGGAATTATCACTGTGTTGCTTCAGGTTTCTTATGAGTTAGAGGAGGGCAGGAGCACAAAGCAAGTGGATTCATTATTCCCTAAACCTCTTAAAGATTGAGCTAACTGAAAAAACAAGAAATCTATTTCATTTTAAAGGGAAGAAACAAATACTAGATACTACAAGACTCCTTACTGATATAAAGCTATGAGTATGCTGCATCTGGCCCATGATCCCTTAATCTAAATTCAAAATTCCACAGACACAACGCACATAACCACTTTAGGAAAAGGCTGTTTCAAAACACACTGCCTTTTAATTAGCCTATTATACAAAAATTATGGTAATTTCTTAATAAAGTTATGGAAACAGACCACATTATTAATTGTATTGCAACTATAATATTTAATTAAAGATGCATTATGTTGATAGAATTTAGCATCTGGCACTCTGGTTTTGCAGACCATGTAGGGTATCAACATGGAAATTATCTATCAGGATAAATGCCCTTTTGTGCTACAGGCTTCAGGAGAGTTGACTTTCCTTACAACAACATTCAAGGTCCATTTTACTGTGTTGGAAATATCTAGAGTGAGAGGAGAAACTCGGAGGTAACTGTAACATGCTATATTTCCCAGTGTTCTACAGGTCTATTTCTTTTTAGCAGGCTTTTCCATAAGTGCGCACAGTGAAATACGTGCTGCTTTGTGGACCCTTCACGCACAATCAACTGTTGGTAATTTCCAAAACACTCTAATGACTTTTATTAGTTCAACACCAAGTTGTCTTCCATACACTTCCCCAAACTTTCCAGATTCCTTTCTAATGTCAAATAAACAGTCAGTGTGGACTAATGAGACCTATTTAGGAGCAATTCATAATTTACTGCACTCCTACTGTTCCCTACGGGGCTTTTTTTCTCCCACTAAACCCTAATCATATCTCATTACCATTGCTTCATGACTAATTTTTGGTTTAAATTTTGTTGCTGGCATTTAGTTAAGAAAAATAGTCTTCATAATATGTATAGAACCTTTCCCTCTCAAATATATCAAATCAGAATGTCTACAATGTAAAAACATTGCAGGTGACTTAAATTAAGAGAGCTAAACTCAAAAACAACAATACAAACAATATCAGAGAGGTATCCTCTCTCTGATGTAATTTCATACTGCTATAAAAGCTGAAGCACTCCTGTATACAGCCACTTCGTCAGGTAGCTGTTACCTTGCTCCACTTAAAAGAATACTGCAAAGATCTTTACTCTTCATCCTGCCCCAAGGAGACCCTCTCCAAAATAACAACAATCTTTCATCTCAAGATACTGCCAAAGACTATACTCTAAAATACCTTGAAGGTGGATGAATACAGTGTTATCTAAAATGCTACTCACTCTCTTCACATATATTTGTATATAAACACACAGATACGCGTACTTGTGTTTACATATATTTTATACACATAATAAAACAATCTTGGTAATTCCGATATAAAATGAGTAAGTACATTTATGTGTTTTCTATCTCCCCTTCCCCATGAAATACCCATAGAAATATACGCTGATCTCTAGGCAGGATTTCAATTGTAAATGGTTTTGACATTTTCAACTTCAGGATTTTAAAACCTGGATTTGTAGCCTAGGGACAAAGTAGTGTGTATATATAAACTTTAGGACTAAAAGAAGAACCTTCATGTCCCCCATGTGAGTACATTCAGTGAGAGAAAGGGATTTTTCTCTTCCCTTCCTCACTGTGGGGCAGCGCTGTCAGAGTCCTGAGTGTCTTCAAATTCAGTTGCCGAGGAAGTGGCTCAGCTCACAGGTCAGCTTCAAAATGAGGCAGGAGGAGAAAAATAAGTAAAATAATCTGACATAACCCAAAATAAAATAGTTAGGCTTAGGAGTGGGAAAAAATGTAAAAGGAAAAGAGTTAAGATAGTGAATTTTAACAACTTGGAAGAACCTGTCATAAAAACTAGGCATTAAAATACTGAAGGTGAATGGCAGGCAAGGTGGGGCACACCTTTACACTGAAGGCTGAGGCAGGAAGATTGCTGGAGCACAGGAGCTAAGAATCCCATCTCAGTACACAAACAAACAAACATATATAAAGGGAAGTAGCTCAATAAGCTCTAGCATTCTTATTGAGGGATCTAAACTCTCAATGACTTACGGTTCTTTTCACAACTATAAGACAGTTAGATTATGCCATGTGATTTATTTCTTCATTTGTTCCTTTAAGTTGCCCAGTGAAATGCAGTTCCTGAGAGAAGATTAAACTCCATGTTCTCTGCTATTTCTCAGTGGAAAAGTGATTTAAAAAAAGAAGAAGGAGGAGAAGAAGAAGAGGAGGAGGAGGAGGAGGAGGAGGAAGAAGAAGAAGAAGAAGAAGAAAGAAAGAAGAAAGGGAGAAAAAGAAAATTCTAAATTCTTAAAGAAGTGAAGCTTCATTTCAACTATATTAACAACTTTGGTCCAAGTTTTCTAAAGTGTTATAGAAAGGTTACATAAGTGAAATTTTTTTGGGGGGAGGGGAGTGGAATTGATACTACAGAAGAAATCTAGACCAGCTTCATCAGTTCAAATATTAAAAAGGAGGCTGGTTGAAGACATCTGGGGCTGAGAAGGAAAGTGGTATGGAAAGTGTTGAAAATCAAGACCCAACATAGAAAAAAATATTTTAAAAAGCAAGGGAACAGGATGTAGAAATGAATAATTTAGATTTAACATGAGGAATGAGCCATGCCAATAAATAAAAAAGCATAATTTAAACAGAAAATGTCCTTTGTGTATAGTCATGGCCAGTCTCCCTCCTCCTCACTCTCTCTCTCTCATACACACACAAATTTTTTAAAATGACATCTAGACTTACTTTTTTTTTTTTTTTGCCCTAATTTTAAACTAGAAAGAGTAGCTTACTTTTTAAAGAAAAACCCTCTAATTTTTTTTCCTTATCAGAGAACCTCTTTGTCAGTTTTAACAGCAGATTAATCACTTTCGCAACCCACGGGAGAAGTTTTCTGGAAAGCATAGCAGCCGGCAAGTGTAAATGACAGTATTACTTTTCCTGCAGCTCAGCCGCCTACAAATTCTCTCATCCATGACTCAGCATGAGGTAAAAGGAGCTAATGAAAAGGGCCACGTTTCCTTTTAAAAATTGTGAACTTTTCTTTCAGTGTGCAGAACTGTTAGGAAAAAAAATTACCCCCAAAGCTTGACAGAAAAGTGAAGCAGCTCTCCATGAATGCTCATTACTTATATACCTAGAAATTTCTTCTAAGCAATGCTAAAAATAGGATTGTTGTCTGCCCCTCAACTCAAGGCCTGACACTGTAATCAACCAGGAATTTAGTACAAATATTTCTATTTTACATTTGCAGGACTAGGGGAGGAGTGGGAAGGGATAGAAATATTGCTTTGCTGAAACCAAGAGTTAAAAGGAAAAAAATACAAAACATACAACTTTGTGGTCAAGAGAAGGGACTTGTCCCGGGACTTTCCCTCCTTGTAAAATACCACTTGATTTGATTGTGTAAACAGCTATCTAGAGGCATTCAGCTTCTTAGGAGGCATTACAGAGGCAGGAGAATTATATTTTATGATGTTTTCTCCTACAGAAGGAAAGTTATGGTCACTCTGTTGGAAAAAATGTATGTGCACCGGTGAGACAGTCACATTATAAACATATTTACTAAGTTCAGTCTTTACTACACTGTGCAAATAAATGTGAGGCAGCAGGGACTGGTAGCTTCACAAGATGCTCAAGGTCAATCAATGTCCTCATGGCACTTAAAATGGGTAGAGTGAGGATGATCATTTGGGAGAAGCAGACAGTAAGTGAGGGAGTACTTAGAGGGTGCAAAGTGTGGGGCTCAGGACGTGCAAGGACAAAGACACAGGAGAACACAGCAAGGACATCTAAACTAAATTAGACCAGAAGAGGCTGCTGAACATTCTGAAGGGAAATGACATCTATGTTGAGACATGGCAATAAAGGGCTGGGGGCATGAATAGTGTCCTAGGCAGAGAGACTAATATGTGACTGGGGTAGCTGTGTGCCTTTGCAAAGCTGAAAAGTGGCATTCTTTGGCCTGAGCATGGAGCACCAAAGAACAGGGTAAGAGAAGAAGCCAAAGGGGCAAACATCTGAAAGGAAAGTACTGTGGCTTCCTATTTTACATGTAGAAATAAACAGAAAAAGGTTATTTGTCCAAGCTCACATAGCATGCAAGTGAGATTCAAACTCATCTCTATTTCATTTCAGAGCCAATTTCTGAAGAAATTGTTAGAGGAATGGGCTAAGGAGATAAGGTATTAGACAGGGGAGTAATAGAGTCAGATTTGCATTTTAGGAACAGCTTGATAGACAGATTGGGGCGGGGGTGAATGAATGGCTATGAGGAATCCAGTTAGGAGAGTATTATCCATTGTACCTGAGAGGTGATAGTGATCTGAAATCATCTATTAGTGGAGAAGGAGAAAAGTAGAAAGATTTGTCAAACATTTAGGAAATAAGACCAATAATAAGGGATAGAGGAGTCTACAGATCCTGTCCAAACTTCTGGCATGGGAAACTGGTTAGATAGTGGGACCAATTAACAAACACAATACAGAAGAAGAACGGATTCTGCGGAAAAGCTGATGAATTTAATTTGAACATGTTTGTTGAGGCTGTGATTTCTGTGACACATCCAAATACACTCAGCCAATCAATAGTTAAAAACATTTGGATCTAAAGTACAGGAAAGCTTGGTGGAACAATCTATATAACAATATGACAATACTAGGAGGTTGCTGAACATTCTTAGAGCCACAGGAGTACAAGAGTCTACGAACCAAATGTGAGAAGTGGAACAAAAACAGGCCCTAAGAAAGATACCCCCTTACCTTCATCAAAGAAAAACATTTAAGGAGAGGCAAAGAGGAACCAAGGTGATCCCTAAAATGGAAATGTTCAGAAAAGTAGGAAGAAAACCAAGAGAGCATGGTGTGTAATAATCCTGAACCTTAGGCAAGATGGCCTGAGGGAGCCTCGGGTCTGCCCAGGGGCAGGTATGTCTTATGAAAGTCTGGATAGAGCCTACTGAGAGATGAGTAGAGGAGTGGCCTGAAGAACTGAATCACAGACTTAAAGCCAGAAAAGAAAAACACATGAGGACTGATGGGGAAATAGAAACAAAGGTGCGAGAAGGCAAACGTTCATATAGTAGGAGTTCTTGAGAGAGAGAGCTCGAAAATATGGGATCATGATTGTGGGGGAGGCTCATTTTATAATTAAGGAATTAAAATATAGCCAAGTAATGACAAGATCCAGGGGTTTGGAGACTGAAAATTAATGGAAATGAGAGTCAGAGAAAAATGAGAGGGCAAAGGATTGAGAAGCCAGTGAGTTGGGCCCTGAACTCTCCTACCAAGACCTAAAGACCAGATTTTGCCAGCAGAGAGGGAGGCCTTTGCCCTGTGGTTAATAACTGAAGGCCAGAACCAGAAGGTCAACAGATGAGAGCCATGTAGAGGGAAGAGCACTTTAGTCAAATGCCTTCAACCTCGAAGCAGAATGTAAATGTAACACTAAATCCCAACTCCGGTTGAGAGCACAGGAGGGATGACAGTCAACTCTGCAGTTTTCAACTTATCAGGAACACGAAAGACTGATTTGACAAACAACAGGTCTGTGCCCAGAGCAGGTGGGCCAAGCCTCTGGGGTCCCGGCATGCCAGAGGTGGAGTGCCTCTTCTGCATTTACTGGCCCTGCAAACACGAATCTAGGTGTGGCTGCAGAGCCATTCTGTAGATGTGATTAAAGCCTGAAATCAATCAGTTGACTTTAGGGAAGGCAGATTATTCCAGGTTCCTGGGATGGGGTTGATTTAGTTGAAAGGCCTTCAGAAAAGAGCTGAAGATTCTTTAAGAGGGAAGAAATATAGCCTGTGGATAGCAGCCTCAGCCTGCCTGTCCTTCCCAGTGAAAGTCACATCAACTAATCAGTCCACACAACCATATCAGCTATGTTCTTGCACTTAGTCTCTTAAAATATTGTAACTAATCTCTCAAACTATATCTCCTGCTGGTTCTGATTCTCTGGCAAAATCTTCCATAGGCAACATCAAACAGGCTGATCTTTGACTTAGGGTAGAAAACAAACCATTCATAAGGCATGTCCATGTTGCGGCAAGACTAACATGTGGATCACTCTTGCTGCACAGTTGGAAAAGAAAAACACATGAGGACTGACTAGAATGGAAGGTTGCTTGTGAAGAGACACGCTTTCTACTATGAGCGGAGGACACTAGGACTACATGTTGCTATCAAGCTTTCAATAAGAAGGGGACTCCCTCCACCCCTTCAAAGGTTTCAGCCATCCCACAAGCAGAGTAGTTACACAACATAGAAAACTACCAAAAATATCTGTAGAGACAATGAGGTAACTAAAGGCAAGATGTTTTGGGTTATACTTTGTAAAATTTGGAAATGAGCCATCTATTGAAAAAATACTTAATTTCAATAGCATCATCCTCATGGAAAGGATGACAAGGATGATGAAATTGCTCTTGGGGCCTGGCTAACTCAGTTGTGACACGATAGTATTATGGTTTACATACACTAGTGTTTAAACTTGAGCTCCTAAAAACTCATTATGGTGTTTAAAAAATATGATCTTTCTATGCTAAGATACTTAGTACAAAACAAAGGATTTACTATCTCAGCATGACATCCTTGTTCTATACATGATAACTGAAGTTCCAAGTTGGCCTGGTAACTTCTATAGAGTCACAGAGATTGGATAGGACTGGTTCTAGAATGCAGGTTTACCATCTTTTTTTCCAGTATTTTTTCTACTACACACTGCCGGGTAACAAAGTTTTTAAACACACACACACATACACACACACCCCCCTCCATCTTCCTTGCTCTCCCCACCCTTAGCAAAGCCCCAGGGATGCTCTTGGCAGGATTCAGAGGCTGCTTCGGCAACCCTAAGTGCATTCCTGGAATCCATGTGCAAATGCTGGTCAGCAGAGCCTGCTTCATTCCCTTTTTGATATTACTCACTCCTTAAAGGTTAAGTGTATGTGAATTATCATAAGTTTATTTTTACTCTCCATCACCCCCTTTTTTGGTAAGTGATCACTGACTACCAGGCACAGGAAATACATTTCACTGAATGATTTTCTAAAATCAAAACTCCATCTGGGCTGGAACAGAAACAGGTTTAGGGATGATCATTTATAACACTAATACCAGTTTTACTAAGCCACCAAAAGATGCTCAGAGTGGGGAAAGGACCTCCACCTTTTCCTGAAAAGACTTCCAAGGCTGAATCTTGGCTGCCCTGCATGCCAGTGTGCTGCTTACAATCGCAGCAGAGGCAGCTGGTGATCACGTTGGGACTTGGTGCATCACAGAGGGCCAAGGGCCAGACAAGGAACCAACCCAGAATGTAGGCCTTCTGGAGCATAAATCCTAATTGTGGTCTCACTTGAGCACATCAAACTGAAAAAAAAGGGGAAAAGGTCAGAGGATGAGCTGGTAAAGCTATTCTTTTTGAAGTGAGAAATAATACTTCCCCTTGAAAGATTCTTAACTCAAAAATCTGCCCTCTTCCTCTCTGGATTAAATCAATATTTTAAAAACTGATAGCATTACATGTACTGATGAGGAAAATATTCAAAGAAAAGAAATACAAGTATAGCAGGAGTGGTCCTATAAAAGGGGAAGAGAATTCATACCCATAGCAGACACTCAGAGAGATGGGGAAATAAATTACATGAGCCTTGGGTGGAGGAATCCAACCGATGAAGATATTCCAAGTGAGTTAAAAGAGCAAAGGGAATGGAAGGGAAGAAGAAGAAAGTAACAGGGGAAGTGAGGACAACTGCACTACTCAACTTGAACCAGACTGGTGCCCAAATACTCTTTCAGCAGGGTAGTGGGAAAGGAGAAGCCATTGTTTGTTAAACACTGACATTCATGTTAAAAAGCATAGCTATATCTTTATTTTGAGATAGTTTCAAGTACTGAATCAATGATACATGATGCAAGGAGAAATCAAATCCTTTAAGAAAATCTCACCTTATCTTTCTTTTTTTCTTTCTTTTCTTTTTTTTTTTTTTTTTTGGTACTGGGGATTGAACTCAGGGGGCACTTGACCACCGAGCCACATCCCCAACCCTATTTTGTGTTTTATGTAGAAACAGGGTCTGAGTCGCTTAGCACCTCGCCGTTGCTGAGGCTGGCTTTGAATTCACGATTCTCCTGTCTCAGCCTCCCTAAGTGCAGGGATTACAGGTGTGCGCCACCACGCCTGGCTCTCATCTTATTTTTCTAACATGCTATATTTAAGATCTAGTTTTGACAAGTTTTGCTGTGATAGATGCTGGGTAATATGTCAGAAAGAAATGAGGGAGTAACCGAGGGACAAAGAAAAGGAAATGGAGAGAGAAAGGGAACAAGAGTATAGGGAGGAGGAAGAAAGTAGAGAGAAGGAAGGGGAAAAAAGAAGTTAACAGTTTTAATCTGCCTTTGTAAATATTTATTGCTAGAGGGTGTTTTGCTTTGTTGAATATACTGCATATGTGTCCCAATACATACATAATTATATGAATGTATTAAAGTATATGTTTTGATCTGGAAAGGCCCCCAAATACCTGTGTGTTAAAGGACTGGGCACCCACCTACTTTTAGGATGTGGTAGCACCCTTAGGAGTTGGGGCCTAATAGGAGGAAGTCAGGTCATGTTCAGGGGGTGGCCTGGAAGGAGATATTGGGACCCTGGTCCCTTTCCATCTCTTTTGCTTCCCAGCTGCCATGAAGGAAGCAGCTTCCTCCATCATGTGTTCCCTACATCACATGGTCTCCTTGCCACAGGTCCAAAGCAAGTCTTTCCTCTTCATGAGGTGATTATTTTGGGGATTTTTGTCACAGTGACAGCTAAAACAATACACAGAATATTATATATACATTTATAAAAACACATAAATTACAATACATATATAAAGCAAAAGCAAAGTAGGCACGTTATGGAAACTTTAGAGACATGTAGAAAGAAGCCCATCTCCTCAAATTTCAGAAATAACTACTATCAATGTATATTTCCCTTTAGATTTTCAAAAATATGCATGAGTTCTTATGTGGGTATGAAAATATATACACAATTCAGATAATATATAGATTTACAGCTAAAAGAAAAATATATTAGATGTGAAGAAACTAGGGTGTTATTTCTCATTTCATTTAAGAGAAAATCAGATGAGAAGAATTTGGAACTCTCAGGGAAATAAAAGCAGAATTAGGATTTTAAAATTCAAGACCCTAAAACTATATATATGGAATAGCAAAGATAGTCCCAGATTAAGTCTTACGTAGCTAGAATCAGAGAAAAAATGAGAGATAACTGATCACAAGAATAACAGTGCTGTCTTACATGAGATTACTTTATTACTTCACAACTCAGCATTATAGCCAATATTACTGTTGTTTCATCTTTCCCAAGGGGAAATGAAGCTCCAAGATAACTACAATGATTAAGGACTCCAACCCAGTAAATGTTGGAGCCAGCACTTGAATGAATATCTTATGTTTATTCATTTTGGAGGAAGTTCTGGGGATTTAACCCAGAGCCTCTACTAAATCACACCTCTAGCCCCTGGATGAATATCTTAAAATAAATTATTTTACAGGTGGAAAAAATAACATGGAATGTTGGATATTTTATGAAGATGTGTCACTCTTCCTCAGTTTGAACTAATGCTTCTGGAAATCTGTTCAATGATGATAGAGTTAGATGGACCCATCACCCACCAGATAAGTGCAACCCCCATCTCTTTCTTGACCCCCGTCATTTCAGATAGGACATGCCTATAGTAATGTCTTTCAAAATGACACTAATATTTATGTTAGAACTTCAAATTCAGATTCAGTACTTTTGTTTTTATTTTATGAGATGCAGAAGTCAGATCTTGAGACACAGTGATATCAAAACAAGAGCACTGACCAGCGAGTGTGGAATTATGTCCCCCAGACTCATCATCACTGAATAGCCCTGCAAATTAACCAACCATTTCTTCTAGCTTTCCCTTTACCACTTCCATAAAATGGATAATAATGAAGGTGAAGACAGGTGATGTGTGATGTGCCTGGCATATGCCTTACATGGAAGGAAGTACCTCCAACACTCCATTAGCCTGCCATTTGCCTTTGAAGGAGGGAGCTGAGGACCCATTCCCAGAGTCCTTTCCTCCAAGCTGCTGCCATCAGGCTGAGCCTTGGATATACCAATTCAGTTCTAACTTCTGTGTATTTAAAAGAAACTCACAAATCAGGTTGAACCAAAGCAAATTCATGGCCTCTCAGAAGCCTATGATGAACCAAAGCCTATCAAAGAGCTGAGACCTTTCCTGAACCAAGAATGGATGGAAATTAATTGCCTGAAGTGAAATATGAACCAGCAAGTAGCCTGAGCCTCAGGGATTTTGTTTTTGTTTTCTTTCTTCCTTTATTTTTTTGGTGGGGAGAGTTAGGGTGGAGGGAGGTGAAATAGATGAGAAGGATCCTGAATGATCTTAAGGTAACACCTGGTAAAAACCCATTTCTCAGCATCTTTCAGTCAAGAAGTCCACATCATCAGCAATACTAATTTAATGAAACTGAGTGATGGTGCTATAATTGGATTGCCATTCTAGCTAGTGGGTTTCCAGGGTAACCGTATTCTCACCACAAATAAAATCCACCTAGTAGCAAAAAGACTAAGGGTTTGGGAAGAGTCAGCATCAAATGAGAGGTCAAGAATTTAGGCTGAGGAGAGCTATTCCAAAAGTGTATTAGTTACGGTGGACAGGATTCAAAATCATAGCCCTGCCACGCAGAAGCTCTGTGATTTCAGAAAAACCATTTAACTTCTCCAGACCTTGCCTCTTCATCTATAAAATGAACAAAATAAGGTACCTACCTCACAGGGTCATTGCAGAAATAAAACAGGGAACTTAAACAGTAATTGGTACATTTTAAACCCCAACAAAATGTAAAGAACAACGACAAAGAAGTCCAACTATGACAGATGTCCTTATATTGAGACATTCACAGGCCTGCAAAACCAGAAAAATAAGTTTTGTTTCTTTTTAATTTATAATCCTGAAAGCTTTTGAAAAAAAGCCTAAAAAGGCTTTTAAAACCATGTTGTCTTATAGCAATGCTCTTGTTATTACTGACTCCACAGTCCTGACTTCTGGGAACACGCTGCCATGTCAGAGGCAATTCAGCAACTCTTAATTGAGGAGGGCCATGGCTTTTCAGGCCACAAATTAAGGATGGGGAAACTGTCCTTGCTTAGGGTGTAACAGCTAACTGGAATGTTTCATAGCCAGAAATACAGCAGGCCCATTTAGCACATTTTCCCTTAGGGGGAAAAGACTCATTTGCTGCAAATGTAGCCTTTATGAAGAAAAAGGGGAATGTTCCCTTTGAATAAAAAGAGGCTAAGAGAAAAAAATGAAGTCCTTAAAAGATCACATAATTTATGAATTTTAGGAAGGGCGATGTCTTTTGTAATATGTTACTATTAGAAAAGTTATCTAAAGTCAAATAAGCATTCCCTTCTGCTGCAAAATCCTTCTCCCCCCACCCCACCCACCACCCAGCAATTAAGCTGGCAAAGGAGAAGGAGAACTAATACAGATCTATGCTCACACTCACAAAACAACTTTTAGGTACCAAAGAGCAAAGCAACGAGAAAAATAAAAGTTTGAGAGCAAGAACACACATGCACAAAAAAAAGTTTCTGTTGTCCTAAGATTAAATGCTGAGGCAGGAAGAGATACTATTCTTGAATCAAGTGAGAAAAGATGGTAAAGTGCGATATTAAAATGCAGCACACTGGAATAAGTTTGCCTCTATAAAAACTGTTATGTTCTGTATGTGATTTAAATTAATGCCTATATTTGTGGGAGATAAAATTAAAATGAAGATAAACGCTGCCAGCATATAGCGTGTTCGCTGGAGCAATAAATAAGGCAGTGAAAGGTATTTTACATTTCAGTCACATCTATCCAGACAGGGAGTTCAAAGCACTTGAGGAACATTTGTTAATTAAATGCTATAATAGATTTGTGAGGGACCCAGACGGTTATTATATGCATTTTTCAAAAAGAGACAAGGAGGTTAAGGAACTCAGGGTCCTCTGGATGTTGCTGAAGAGGACGCTCAGGGTACTGAAGATGTGCATTCTAGCTAGTTCCAGCTCTTTCTCTGCCTGACTGTAGGGCCTAGAGACAGCTCTCCTGTGCTGCTGCATAACAGACCTCAGATATCTGTGTTCTTTAACTACCACAGTGGCAGGCAAGGCTATGATTTTCCCTGAGTAGAAGGGCAATGATGTTGAGACACATTAAGAACATATTTTCCCGTTCCCCTCCCATGTTGCAAAAGTGTCCCATGAAAGACTGAATACCATCACATCAAGTGATGTGTAACATGTGATTAGTGTTGCTGTCTTTTCCAGAAGATCTTCAATGTTGTCCACCAACTGTCCTCTTGAACCCTCCTCAGCAGAAAGCCACCAGCTGATCACTGTCCTCCTACCTTGTTACTCCTGTGTCCTACAAACCCAAGGAGTACAGACAGTGTTCAAGGCTCTGCTTCCCAAGCAGCCAGGTTAACTCAAAAAGTACAGTCAAATAAGACTGAGCATGTGCTGATAATTGTGTATTGATCATTGATGACTGTGGTCACTGTGCTCTTCTATTTTCATAAATGTTAGAAAATTTCTAACTTTAGAAATTTAAATAAATCAAAGAGGGGCAGATCCATGAAAACCCTGGCAGTCCCATCTACTGAGACAATCCCTCTCTACTGAGCTATAATATAAGACTATGACTTATAGCTCGGAGAGGGCTTGGGTTTTGCAGATGGGGTAGCAACAGAAGCACAGCAGTCACCTCTTCTGCAGATCATTCTAGGCTGTTCCAGGTGGAACTTTAGGAAGCCTCAAGGGTCACAAACTATTCTTTTGTTTTGGGGAACAGATTCCCAACTATATTTGTTTCTTCCTTTTACAATTAAAAAACAAACAAACAAACAAAAACATTCCAGGGCATGGGATAGAGCACAGTGATAGATCACTGCTTAGAATCAATAAGGCCCTGGGTTTGACCTTAAAGGGGAAAAAAATGCATTTAATCCATATAGTTTGAGAGACACATGAATGCAAGAGAAGCAGAGTCCCTCTCTGCCTTCTTTATTCAGATTAGCCTACCTCTTTGTCCTTGGTTTCTCAGCTGTGTAATGATGATTGTGATCATACCCACTTCCTAAGGACTAAAGGACACTGCCCCTGAAAAGCATGTGTACCAGTGCCTGGTACATAGTAAATATTCCACGAATGCTAACCATTACTAGTAGTGTTACAAACTTTGCAGCATTCATTGATGCTACTCTCCAAATATTTCAGCTTTCTGCTTCCTGACACCATTTTGGCTAAGGGGAGCCATGTGAATAGTGGTGTCTAATGGGCTGTGAGCACAAGTGACAAGCACTACATCCAGACCAATGCAAATAACTGCCAGTTCCAAATCCTCAGTGCTCTCGCACTCTGGGATGGGGATCAGCAATGTTCGAGATGGTGGCTCTTCCATCACCTGCAAAAGCCCTTTTTGAATCTATGATGGAGAAGCAGCACAAACAAACAACAACAACAAAACCCTTGTTTTAAGCACCAAGATTTAGGGATTACTTGTTACTACAGTGTCACCTGTACTATCCTGATGGATGTTTCCTATTTACGTTTACAGCATGCTTTTGTTTCTATTATTCAATTTCATCTTCACAATCCCGAAAAAAGGGTAGGGCATATGTATTTAGTAGACATAAATACAAGTCCAAATGAGTGCAATATTTACTGAATAAACTTAGGACAGGTCATATTGATATAGTTTCAAGTTAAGTTCTTCAGACTTTTAGTAAATCCAAATTAGTTTTACAGTGTACTCTACTTATATTCAAAAGCCTTAGAGAACCCTTTAACTCTGATAAGGTACTGACCAATATCTACCTAAATATTAATGAGACTACTAATATTTTCTGAGTGTTCACTATAATATCCCATCAAATCCAAGATGCCACTGATTATAAAATGTACCATTAGCTATCATACCACTGGAAACAAAAACTTACTGACATTTAATTTATGACATAGTGCTTTTCTTATTAATTTTTTATTATATACTTGTTGAAAGAAACAGCTTAAAAATATTTATATATAGTATAATTTACACTCATGTGTCACCCCTCTTGCAGGGCTGACAAATTTATAAGCAAAGTAAATTGAAGGATTCTTAGTATTCCTAAAGTATTGTCACATTTAGACTTCAGGCCTTTGAATCAATTTTTCCCTGAAAATCATGACATCTATGTGTTCCTTCACTAGCAGGAACAATGACAAAAGTGAGGTCTGCTATTGTCACCAGGATTTTCTTCCACGCCACTGATCCCCATAGCAAGTTTTGAGGAGCATGTGCAGAAAATGACACATCATGACTGCCACTTGACTGACAATAGTTAGTCAGAAATGTTAAGTCTGTAAATCAATATGTGTTTTAGAATTCATACTATAAGGGAGACACCGAGTACTCTACTGATCCATGTGTATCTCTGATTACTCCTCACAAATGCATGAGGTAGGCACTGTGTTGTTATGATTATCATTCTCATGACTTCTTTTAAGTCAGAAACTGAGGCACAAGGAGATTAAGACACTTGCTGGATATTATGCAGCTATCAAGTGGAGGATACAGAGCATCCCAGCTAAGGGGTCTGGCATCTTTAGTGAAGCTGCTCTTAGAAATTATGCAGCAAGGCTTCTCCTAATAGCAAGTAGATCTGCTTTTTATTCTTTTTTAGCAGAGGAGAGTGGGGACAAAAGAATTGCAAACTAAAGAAAGTGCACCATCATTTAAGTGTCCAGTTTTACACACTGGCATGTTTATTTTGTTTAAAATGAATCAAAGGGAAGATTGACGCCAATGCTATTGCCAGCCCACTTTTGAAAGACATGAACATGTTAGTAGATTTTGAGTACTCTGTGTGTGTGTGTGCGTGTGTGTGTGTTGTGTACCTAGAAAGAAATATTAGAAAGACTGGCATACAGTTCTATCTTTTGAAAATATTGGAGGGTATATTCAGGGAGCATAAATCTAAAACATCCATACCTACTATCTTATTCATGTAGTAGACCTTAAAAAGGGCTTTATTGCTTTTTATCCATATTGGTGCCTATGTATATACATGGACATTATCTTTGGAAAGGAAAAAAAAAAAAAGAACCATTCAACATTTGAAGGCCAAAGTGTGCTTGATCCTCATAGAGCACGAAATTAGACTTAATCTGTGCCCAGAAGGGGAAACCTCACTGAACAAGTCTAACAATTGACTTTTTTTTTTTTTAGCAGTTCTTTATCTCTTCTCTTTTTTAAAGGACAGCACAACTGAACAATTACTTAGGAGGTATAATACAAAGCTCGGAGCATAGCTCTTTATTCACTTATCAAATGAGTATAATAATTTGCTATAATTCTCCCTTCTGATTATATACAGTAGCTATTTCATTCCCTAAATAATACCTTCTACTTTTTATAGAAGTTGTTTAAATTGCTTAGGAGGAGAATATTAGGCTCAGTTTCTTTGAAGGGTAATATAGTGGGAGTGACTGTATAATTATCTCTACCGGGCTTTCACCCACCATACAATGGCATCTACTGTATCTATTGCTTTCCTGTTGAGAACTCCAGCTAATCCTACTAACTAGCACACAGGAGAATGAAGCAGGCGGATTTTATTTTTAACTTGGGACTGAGAGAATGGGAGAAAGAAATACTAGGACTGATCAAATTCGTTGTACTTGCAATTTTTATTTTAAGGCATTTTAGATAGATGTTAGTACATCTAGGTACAGCAGTTACCTGTGCAGCAGCGTTGTACCTGGTCCCCTCTGTCTAACAGTAGCTGTCCTTTAAGCAACTCCATAGTTCAATTATTTTATGCCTGGCAATTACTAATGTATTCTGGAAGGGGAGCATTATTTTAAATTGATGTGGATTTTATTCTTTAAATGCTAAGCGCTCCAAATGCTTCTTGGTGTATACAAACTTAAAAAAGAAAAATCAATGACTTCCAGCAGAAAGAAGTTTAACACAAGCCTTAACCAATACATGAGTATTGGTTACATGTACATGCAGGAGTTCTCATCTCCAAAGTTGTTCAATAGTCTATGTGTCTGCCTCATTTAAAAATAGAGAACTTCAGGGGTGCGTAAGGGTAATTTCTTATGGGTGAACGAAGACAGACACAGTGTCTGAAACCCTGGAACTTTTATTCTTCTGTGCCACAAATTATGAACAAAGCACACTACTAACTTCACACAGAAGTTAGAAATGAGAAGTTTAAACAAATTCTATTATACTCCTGAATTAGTGAGGATGTCAGGTTGCTACCACTCAAAAACAACTGCCAGGAAACAGAAGTCACCATTCATTTAAAAACTAATTACCACAAAGGTGACTCAAAGTTACCTAGGGTTGGAATAAAAATGGGAGAAAATGAGCATGAGATTTCTAAACATTTTAAAGTTAGATTAAGCTAATGGCTGTACAACTCTATAAATACATTCCAAATCACTCAATTGGAAAAAAGCAAAGCAAATATCCCTTTCAGTAACACACTGACAGTATTTTCAATTATGCCTTGAGTTATCAATTCATATATTTAGCCTTTAGAGCCACACTTCCTTGTTTCAAAGATTAGATCTACACACTTTCTACCTGGGTGAGTTGCACCTCTCTGGGCCACAATTTATCCATCTATACAATGACAGATTTATCCCTGAGTTGACATGAGAATCAAGTGAATTAACATAGAGAAGTGATGTAGTAAGTTTTCAAGAAGGGTAAAGTACCATTTAGTATGTTTTATTTATTATATTTTTAAATAGGAAACAGAATTTGACCTAGATAAGCAGTCTTAGGACAAGGGAGATAGCACCCTCTCAGCTTTCCTTCAGAAGCCAGAGCCCCTTTTGCCCAAGAACATCCAGAGTTATCTTTCTAAAACATACCTCTAGGTGCCAGAGTCCCTGCCCACTGGCGGGAGGACAGGGCAAGGCCCAGGACCACCTTCAGGGAGCCCAACCAAGGGCAGACCTGAGATTGTTAGCCTCCAATCACAGGGGAACCCAGACCCAGGTGAAGGACTGCCTCCAGGGACCCTTGTGGCTGAGGCCCTCAACCTCCCCTAGTTCAGTGCCAGAGCCCCTGCAGATCCACAGGAGTCCAGGCCCAGGGTGAGACCCACCACCTGGAATCCCTAAGGGAGTCCAAGCCAAGATCAAGCCTAGGACTGCCCTCATAGGTCTGTGTGAGAGCCCAGGACAAAGACCATCCCTGCACACAGAGGGGATCCACATTGTTGCTCCCTTCCTATATGCATTATACACTGCAGCCATCCCCATACTGCTTCCCATGCATTAGCCTCTACCTTGAGTCAACAGACTAGGCCTGGAGGCAGCATGCAGCCAAAGTGCCGCATCTCCGATCAAAGAGCCTAAAGCCATTGAAAGTCCCACAGTTTTAGCCCCATCTCTGAAAATGTTTGTATCCATCTTGGGCCACTCCCTCTGTCATCTTGAGTTACCTCCACTACCACCGCCACCATTTTAGGGCCAGTACTGTCCATCTGGGGACACCTGCTGGGGACTGGAAGTGAACACCAAGGAGAGATACAGGTAATGTGTAGTGTCACTATAAGATTATAGGATAGAAACCGCAATACCTCAGATCAGCATTGCAAGAAAGGAAGATACATAATCAACATGATAAAACAAGGGAAGAAAGTACCCCAAATAAAACAAGATACTACAATACTTGAATCCATTGACAGCACAGTTGATGAAATGTCAGAGAAAGAATTCAGAATGTACACAATTAAAAATGATCTGTGAATAAAGGAATGACTTAAGTGAGCAAATACAGGCAAAAAATCAATCGCTCCAACAAAGAGATAAGACAGCTAATAAAGGCAACCATGCATCACAACAACAAATAGATAAACGATCAAATAAAAGTAACAAAAGATTACTTTAAGAAAGAGCTAGAGATTGTGAAAAAAACAAACTCTTGAAATGAAGGAAACAATAAACGAATAAAAAACTCAATAGAAAACATGACCAGTAGACTAGATCACTTGGAAGACAGAACCTCAGATAATGAAGACAAAATATACAATCTTGAAAATAAAGTTGACCATACAGTGAAGATGGTAAGAAAACATAAGCAGAACATACAAGAATTATGGGATAGCATCAAAAGACCAAATCTAAGATTTATCAGTATAGAAGAAGGCATAGAATTTCAAACCAAAGGAATGCAGAATCTCTTTAATGAAATAATATCAGAAAATTTTCCAAACATGAAAAATGAATTGGAAAATTAAATACAAGAGGCATACAGGACACCAAACGTACAAACTTACAATAGATGTACACCAAGGAATATTATAATGAAAATGCCCAGTATATGGAATAAGGATAGAATTTTAAAGACCACAAGAGAAGGGACTCAGATTACATATTAGAGGAGACCAATTCGGATCTCATCAGAGTTTTCAACCCAGACCCTAAAAGCCAGGAAATCCTGGAACAACATATACTAAGCTCTGAAAGAAAACAGATACCAACCAAGAATCTTATATCCAGCAAAATTAAGCTTCAGATTTGATGATGAAATAAAAATGTTTCATGATAAACAAAAGTTAATAGAATTTACAGCAAGAAAGCCTGTACTACGCAGCATTCTCAGCAAAATATTCCATGAGGAGGAAATGATAACCAATAATAAAAATATACAGGGAGAGGAACTACACTAAAGGAAAGGCCAATCAGAGAAACCAAATCAAGGTAAAAACCAAAAATAAACCAAACTGCCTGGGATTACAAATCATATTTCAATAATAACCCTAAATGTGAATGGCCTAAAATCATCAATTGAAAGACATAGACTGACAGACTGGATTTAAAAAAAAAAAAAAAAAACTCAACAATATGCTGCCTTCAAGAGACTCATCTCACAGGAAAAGACATCCACAGACTAAAAGTGAAAGGGTGGGTAAAAACATATCACTAACATGGACTGTGTAAACAAGCAGGAGTTTCCATCCTCATATCAGATAAAGTGGGCATCAAACCAAAGTTAGAAAAAAACGATAAAGAAGGACATTTCATACTTCTTAAGGGAATCATACATCAACAAGACATCTATGTCCCAAACAATGGGAGATCTATATATCAAACAAACCCTACTCTACTACAAGAATCAAATAGATCATAACATAATAATACGTGGTGATTTTAAGACAGCTCTCTCACCACTGGATATATCTTCAAAACCAAAACTATCCATAGAACTCCATTAAAAATCAATAATTTAGACTTAACATACATATATAGAGTATTCTATCCATCAACGAGTGAATACACTTTTTTCTCAGCAGAACGTGGATCCTTCTCCAAAACAGATCATATACTGTGCCACAAAGCAAGTCTTAGCAAATACAAAAAATAGAGATAATACCCTGAATCCTATGTGACCACAATAGAATAAAATTGGAAAGTAATGACAGATTAAAAAATACAAACTATTCCAACACCTGGAGACTAATACACTATTGAATGACACATGGATAACAGAAGACATCAGGGAAGAGATAAAAAAAAAATTCTTAGAGGCAAATGAAATCTCTGATACAACATATCAAAATCTCTGGGACACCATGAGGCGAGTGCTAAGAGGAAAGTTCATTGCATTAAGCTCACTCATTAAAAGAAGAAAAAGCAACAAATAAATGACTTGACACTACATCTCAAAGCCCTAGAAAAAGAGGAACAAACAAACACCAAAAGAAGAGAAGACAAGCGGGCTGGGGTTGTGGCTCAGCAGTAAAGCACTCACCTATCATGGGTGAATTCGATCCTCAGCACCATATACAAATTAATAAATAAATTAAAAAGTCATAAAAATTTTTTTAAAAAAAGAAGAGAACACAAGAAATAATTAAAATCATGGCTGAAATCAACGAAATTGAAACAAAAGAAACAATTCAAAAAATTGACAAAACCAAAAGCTGGTTCTTTGAAAAAATAAACAAAATTGACAAACCCTTAGACACCTTAATGAAAAGAAGGAGAGAGAAAACCCAAATTACTAAAATTCATGATGAAAACGGAAATATCATGACAGACTGTACTGAAATACAGAGGATAATTAGAAACTATTTTCAAAATTTATACTGCAGTAAAATAGAAAACCCTGAAGACACGACAAATTTCTAGAGGCATATGACCTACCCAAACTGAACCAGGTCATATACAACTTAAAAAGATCAAGCAAGGAAATAGAAGATTCCATCAAAAGCCTACCAACCAAGAAAAGCCAAGGACCAGATGGATTCTCAGCTGAGTTCTACAAGACCTACAAAGAAGAATTAATACCAATACTCCTCAAACTATTTCATGAAATAGAAGAAGAGAGAACCCTTCCAAACACATTCTATGAGACAAATATTACCCTGATACCAAAATCGGGCAGAGACACATCAAAAAAAGAAAATTTCAGACCAACATCCCTGATGAATATAGATGTAAAAATTCTCAATAAAAATTTGGCAAATTGCATACAAAAACATATTTAAAAACATAGTGCCCCATGATCAAGTGGGGTTCATTCCAGGTATGCAAGGTTGGGTCAACACACAGAAATTAATTAACATAATCCATCAAATCGATAGGCTTAAAGATAAGAATCATGATTTTATCAATGATGCAGACAAAGCATTTGACAAAATACAGCATGCTTTTGTGTTCAAAACAGTAGAAAAACTAGGGGTAGTAGGAACATACCTCAACTTTGTAAAAGGCATCTATGCTAAACCCAAGGCCAACAGCATCCTAAATGGAGAAAAATTGGAAGCATTCCCTCTAAAAATGAAAACAAGACAGGGATGCCCTCTTTCACCATTACTATTCAACATAGTCCTTGAAACACTAGAAAGAGCAATTAGATGACAGAAATTAAAGGGATACAAATAGGAAAAGAAGAAATCAAACTATCATTATTTGCAGACAACATGACTCTATACTTAGAGGATCCAAAAAATTCCACCAGAAAACTTCTACAATTAATAAATAAATTCAGCAAAGTAGCAGAATATAAAATCAACACCCATAAATGAATTGCATTTCTATACATCAGTATAGAAATCCTCTGAAAGAGAAATTAGGAAAACTACCCCATTCACAATAGCCTCAAAACAATTATGTATGACTGCATATATGATGTGATTCTATACAACTTACAACTAGAGAATTGATATGTTATCCTCTATCTATGTACAATGAGTCAATTTACACTGTCAACATGTAAGCCTAAATAAAACAAGAATAAAAATTAAAAAAAAAAAAAAAACAAACAAACAAAAAAACTTGCGAATCAATTTAACAAAAGAGGTAAAAGACTTCTACAATGAAAACTACAAGACATTAGAGAAAGAAATTGAACAAGATCTTAGAAGATGGAAAAATCTTCCATGCTCCTGGATGGGCAGAATCAATATTGTCAACATGGCCATACTACCTAAAGGGCTATACAGATTCAATGCAATTCCAATTAAAATCCCAACGTCATTCTGCATAGAAATAGAACAGGCAATCATGAAATTCATTTGGAAGAATAAGAGACCCAGAATAGCCAAAGCAATCCTTAGCAAGAAGAGTGAAGCAGGAGGCATCACAATACCAGACCTTAAACTATACTACAAAGCTATAGTAACAAAAACAGCATGGTACTGGCACCAAAAGACACATGTAGACAAATGGTATAGAATAGAAGACACAGAGACAAATCCACATAAATACAGTTATCTCATATTAGACAAAGGCACCAAAAACATGCATTGGAATAAAGATAGCCTCTTCAACAAATGGTGCTAGGAAAACTGGAAATCCATATGCAGCAAAATGAAACTAAACCCCTATCTCTCACCATGCACAAAACTCAACTCAAAGTGTATCAAGGACCTAGGAATTAGACTAGAGAACCTGAGCCTAATAGAAGAAAAAGTAGGTCCAAATCTTCATCAAGTCAGATTAACCCCCAACTTCCTTAACAAGACTCCTATAGCACAAAAAGTAAAATCAAGAATCAATAAATGGGATGGATTCAAACTAAAAAGCTTCTTCTCAGCAAAAGAAACAATCAATGAAGTGAACAGAGAGCCTATGTTCTGGGAACAAATTTTTGCCACACATACATCTGATAGACCTCTAATCTCCAGGAATATATAGAGAACTTAAAACACTTATCACCAAAAAACAAACAACCCAATCAATAAATGGGCTATGGAGCTGAACAGAAACTTCTCAGAAGAAGACATACAATCCATCATCAGACATAAAAAAATATTCAACATCTCTAGCAATTAGAAAAATGGAAATTAAAACTACTCTAAGATTTCACCTCATGCCAGTCAGAATGGCAATTATCGAGAATACAAATAACAATAAATGTTGGTGAGGATGTGGGGGGAAAGGCATGCTCATACATTGCTGCTGGGACTGCAAATTGGTACAACCAATCTGGAAACCAGTATGGAGATTCCTTAGACTTGGAATGGAACCACCATTTGACCCAGCTATCCCACTCCTTGGTCTATACCCAAAAGACTTGAAAACAGCATACCACACTGGCACAGCCACTTCAATGTTTATAGCAGCTCAATTCATAATAGCTAAACTGTGGAACCAACCTAGATGCCCTTCAATAGATGAATGGATAAAGAAACTGTGGTATATATATACACAATGGAATATTACTCTGCAATAAAAGAGAATAAAATTATGGCATTTGCAGGTAAATGGATGGAGTTGTAGAATATCATGGTAAGCAAAGTAAGCCAACCCCAGAAAACCAAATGCAGAATGTTCTCTCTGATATGTGGATGCTGCTCCATAATGGAGGAGAGGACATGGGAAGAACGGAGGAACTTTGGTCAAAGGGGAGGGAAGGGAGAAGGTGCATGGGGGCAGGAAAAATGGGGGAATGAGATGGACATCATAGTCCTAGCTTCATGTATGACTGCATATATGATGTGATTCTATATCACATACAACCAGAGAAATGAAAAGTTGTGCTCTATCTGTGTACAATGAATCAAAATGCATTCTATCATGTATACCTAAGTAGAATAAATAATTTTTTTTAAAAAAACACATCTCTGATTTCCTCTGACAAACCCCATGAATTCATCAGTCTTCGTCCTTCAGACTGCTGCCCCTCCTTCTCCCATTTGCCTACAGGACAAGGTATACAATGAAGTGGCTGTATTGTACTGAATCCATTTAGAAGTTACTCCTCCCACAGTTACCAATGTATGTGCTCAAATATATTCTTTCTCTATTCTACTTACTCCCTTCTTCAAGTACTTCAAATTCCTCATGTAGCTGAAAATACCACTCTTTTATGCACATCTCACCTTAAAATTGCAATTCTTCTGCCTAGAGTAAGTGTGGTATCTTGTGTGACCCAACTGCAATGTCATATCCTCCTGCTGGCCTCATCCTTCTTTGTGACCTCATAGCAGGACATATCTATCTCTGCTGAAGCATACTTAGATAGACTCCTCCCTGCAGGCTCCACACCAACTGTCCTTCCCATGCTGTGTCATGTGGTCAGAGAACAGTGAGCTGCTGTGCGTAGGCTGTATGCCACCAGAAAAAAAACTTACCCTTCTCTATTTTCTCCATTCCATCAATCTTTCAAATATCTATAAACATCTCCAAAACCCATTTAGAGATGAACACTTTTCATAAACCTCCCAAGTCTCCTAAGACTGGGTGCGCTTTGTCCTACCTATGTGTTCCCAGGGTACCTTAGGACTCTGAATACTGTTCTATAACACCACGTGGAAAACATCTGGTTAATGGAATTCTTGTGACAGGTTAGGTTTTGTAAAACTGTTGTCAATTTCTATAATCCTAGGATCTAGAATATCTCTGGCACACAGCAAATGCTAAATAAATATTTAAGTGAATGTATTGAAATCACTTTTAAAAATAATTTGAGCTGGGCACAGTGGTGCATGCCTGTAATCCTAGCACTTTGGGAGGCTGAGACTGGAAAATTGCAAGTTCAAAGCCAGCCTCAGCAATGGCGAGGTGCTAAATAACTTAGTGAGACCCTGTCTCTAAATAGAACACAAAATAGTGCTGAGGATGTGGCTCAGTGTCAAGTACCCCTGAGTTCAACCCCCAGTACCAAAATAAATAAGCAAATAATCTGAGTTGGTGCATTGAAAGGTAAGCTAATTATATCTCAAAATAGTTATTTTAAAAAATCCAAGTTACCCAACTATCTTTTTCACTGTAGCATAACCTCTCAGATGCTTTTACATCTAGTGTAGAATCTTGTAACTACAGGATGCTCAATAATTTTTGCTGATGTTTAATGAAAATAAAATCTTATTCAAAATTCTGAGCAAAGTTGAACTACTTGCTACAAATGCCCAATTAACAGTAAGCTCCGCAGTAGGAATATTGATAATGATATCACGATTCATAGTTCAGAAATTCATCTATTTTAACACCCACATTTTACAAATAAGAAATGGGGCCCAGTAAAGGAAATGAATTAAGATCACGAAGATAGCATGCCAAAAGCATGCCCACTCCCTAATCAATATCATTTAATGACATCTAATGTAGATTCTTGTCATCGCTGCCATTAGGTGTGGGGTTGTAAGTAAGGACTAGGCCACAAACTAATTTTTGCTACTGAAAGCCCTCTCTGGAAATAAATAGATTACCAGTATTTTACAAGATAAGGTTAAAGAGGTATTGATATGTATGAGAAGAAGAATAAATAAACTCTTGGCTTTACATGTGTTACTATTTGATGGACTATTTCAAGAAAGAATTGATATTTCTAAGCAGCTGATGTCAAGAGAGCCAATACCAAAGAACCACAGAAGTGGAAATAAATCACTAACGATTTGTTTTCTGGAACAATTCCATCGAGTATGAAGAGTTACCTCTTAAGGATCAGTAGTATTGGAAATTTCCACTTATAAAGTTTTAAGATTTAAAAAACTCTTTAAAAGGTTTTGCCACCTAAAAGTAGGTATGTGACTCAACTAGATATTACTACCACTATATAACATTAGAAAACTAGGGGGAAATCTTTTCATATCCTCAGTCTTCAGTGTACTCATCTGGAAAGGAGGATGAAAACAATCTATGTGCTCACATCTCCCTCCTGGATATATGAATTTCTAAAACCAAGCTTCTACATTGTGGCAAAGAATGTTCAAATGGCTGGGCACAATGACACATGCCTGTAATCCCAGTGGCTCAGGAGAATGAAGCAGGAGGATTGCAAGTTCAAGGCCTTCATCAGCAATTTAGGGAAACTCTAAGCAACTCAGCAAGACTGTCTCAAAATAAAAAATGACTGGGGGTGGTGCTCAGTCATTAAGCACCCATGGGTTCATTCCCTGATAGTAGGGTGGGGGCTCAAATCCTTTGCTCCTGTTGAAAAAAAATCTAGCATCTGCTGAATCATAAAATCACAGGTATCTACTCCCTCTTCTAGGACCAGAGACATGTATCCCCTTGGCTTGCCTCAGCTCATTCCAGTTCCTTTAAAGACAGGAGCTTCCTCCACTGCAAGACATGCACTATTATACTGCAAGTGGAAGTTCTCAACTTGACCTTGAGGTGTCACTTCAGAAGTTAACTCCTCAGAGGAGCCTGGCATGACCCTCTTAGCAAACATCATGCCAGACACTTCCTGAGGCTCATTCTGTCCTATTTCAATTTAAGTTTATTTGCTGGATTACATCTTCACATTTCCCCAACCTCTGTCCATTTAAGGTAAGTCAGATAAAGAACTTCATGTGCCTGAATTACTGCCTCATTCCTAGAACCCAGAATCCACATAACATAGTAGCACTCAATCAGTGGTGTGACAAATGAAGAGAAAAGTTGAGCTGGGCTTGGTGCTGCACGTCTATAATTCTAGCAACTTGGGAGGCTAAGGCAGGAGGATCTCAAGTTCAAGGTTAGCCTCAGAAACTTACTGAGACCCTAAGCACCTTGGTGAGACTTTGTTTCACAATAGAAAAATTAAAAGGACTGGAGATGTAGCTCAGTGGTTAAGTGCCCCAGTTTCAATACCTGGTACCAGAAAACTCCAGAAACAAAATAACCAACCATAAGGGGGAAAAAGAGAGAGAGAGAGAGAGAGAGAGAGAGGAAAAAACAAAAAACAAAACAAAGCTGAGTTCATAACCTAGATGTTCTCGTTATTTGATTTCTGGCAAGTCATTCAGGCTCTGTTTTCTCAAATAAAGACCAGAAATCATAAGTATATTCTGCTTCATAGTGCAGAAGTCAATGAGATTAGAGGCAGATGCTTTGCGAACATGGCATTCAGTCAATGATAATAACAGTAACATTAAGACCTACTATGTGACAGATGCTGTTCTAATAAGAAGTGTACACATTTTATGTGATGTCTCTGAGCATGAGATGCATAATTGGTTTTTTGTTTTGTTTTGTTTACCACTAAGAAAGAAATAACTGATGCTAGTTAATCTATGACACAGTGGTTTATTTTCCAATTATAGGATGCACTCGAATCTCATAGTAATAGAGCTGTGAAAACAGATGCTTCACAGAATAGAAATAATACAACATGATACCTTTAATGCTCCTAATAATCCCATGAGATAAATACTATTACCAAGCCCATTTTAAAGATATGGAAATTGAGATACAGTGAAGTTAGCTTGTTCAAGGTTTAATGATGATGAAAAAAAATTTCACAGAGACTCATAAAGCTTTACAGCATCAACTCTCAAAAACCCATATAATGCCAAGAGTTAGGTTTGCATCTCTAAATGATACAATCCAACCAGGAAAATTTCCTCATTGAAGTGTTTGGTGTTCTGAGCTCTAGCAATTCTTACAGCATAAGTATTATGAAAATCAAAGATAGCAGTTTTAAACAACGAACTTCAAGTTTTTATAATTTGCATCTTCTTTGCATTTATATAACTCATTTTGTACCAGGCCAATTTACACTCATTGGGGTTTTGCTTTTAAGTTTTCCTAATCCTATTTTATCTGTTTGCTGTACTCATAAAAATACTATAAGCTCTTCTGGAGATGACAGTCTATTTGTTTTCCGATCCCCTTTCTCCCCTACTCTACTAAGACTTGCTCTGAGCTTATGGGCATTAAATAAATGTTGCTGAATAATCATACCCCACAGCACCATATTTAAAAAGACATGACTCAGGCATACCATTATTGTGAGTTTTTCAAATAGGGTTAGTAGCAATCTTGGCGTAATTGTTGTAGTGAGAGAGTGTGGCTTCTTCCACTGAGCAGAAACATCCAGATTTTGGTGACAGTGGGGGTAGGCAGGTGAGAGGGATCAAAAGCAATACGCACAGCACATTTTGGAGATGTGACTGAGATTTCACCAAGACATGGTCATTCAACAGAGAGCTTGGGTTGATCCAAGCAGAGATTTTATTTAAAAATCTGAGTTATATAGTGATTTGATGTGAAATACCTAATAAAGCTAGAGGATGACACGGTTCAAAGCATAACACAGTCTCCATTCATGTTCATTTTCAAAAAACATAATTTTATGTATAAAGTCACCTCTAACTTCAGAAAAATTGTTGGCTGAGTCCTGTTCTCACATGTGCAAATCAAGGCCTGTGACATATTGAGTCACCTGGGAAATTCTCCTACACTTATTAGGAAAAGCAATCATGGTGTAAGCCCTGTTATATTGTCATCTTGCAAGGGAGGAGTGGAAAGAAACACAGTTGTGTAATTTTCTAATTTTTCCTCATCAAAGATGATAGTTGAGAGCTACTGAGAATATAAATTTAAAGCTTGTTAATCCATGTTCTCAACAAATGAAAATTCCTATTAATTACACTAGAAAACCATGCTTCCCCACCTATGTGTTAAGAACTAAACACTCTTCTCAAATCCCTTTACTCCAAGGCCTGGGTGATGCTTCACAGTCAACCACACCATCTCTTTGCAGTAGATAGAGAGAATATACATGTCCTTGCACCATCTACAAGAGTTTGAAAGTTTTGAAATGAAAGAATTTTCATATATTTTCTCATGGTAAATGTTTATAAAAACAACCTTAAACCTAGCAGAAGTTCCATTTGAGTCACAAAACAGTCAATGTTTTTTCATTATTTCAGTACCAAATATGATTTATTCTATTTGGTTCTCTAAATTTCTTTACTACAATAAGATACAATATGCACTTGAGAATATATTTATGAACCAACAGAAATCCTATTTAGGATTTTTAAAAACTGCTAGAATTATCAGCTTGGAATGGACAGAAATAGAATCAAGCGTCTTACAAGTAATCAAAGCCCTAATAATATCTCAAAAATGTTTTGTAATGTGCTCATTGCTGTGTTAATCCTACTTATCAGAAAGTTGTAAAGAATGTGTTAACAGAATATATACTGCTAATTCATATCTTTTGATATATATCAGCACTTTGAAGGAATGTTTGTGTTTGCTCATCAGGTCCTTGTAGGTGTGCTTATGTATGAAGGGGTAAGTTCACATCCTCATAGGTGTGTTGTGTATGAAGAGGTGTGTTCATCTATGTGTACCCACAGTGAAGAAGTGTCAGGAGAGCAAGATTCCTGTGCTAAGGCTTCAGTACATGAGCTTCCAATAGACCACTCTAGATCATGGTTTTATTATCTATAAAGGGAAAACACAAAACCTTGCTGCGATACTCCTTCAAGAGTCATTCAGAGGTAAGCATTGCTTGAAATGCAAACCTTTAGAAATAACCTTTATTAACCATGGTCCTATGGGAAGATGCTCATTTTACAATGCTAACTAATGTTGCCAAGAGATTAAAGCATCCCTTTCAATGTTGAGATCAGCCAAAACAACTACATTACAACTCACCTTAAAATTTGTTAAGTAGACACAAAACATTGCAGGCCAGGGAGCAAGGCTGTGGTGCGCTACTGTCATCCAAGCAGGCCTGAGTAAAACTTGTAGCAATCTGAAGATTAGGTACACACTGCCTTCCACGAATAAAAAAAAATGCAAGACAGCTACTAAATGGTTTTATAGATAAACAGTGTTAAAACAAGAATGCAAACTAGTGGAACGTGGATCTAGACGGCAAGAAGAGAGGTGGTAGGAAACTGAGAGGAAGAGATCTCTAAGTTATGGCACTTGTGAACTTGCAAACATCGGGGGAGAAGTCAAAGCCTGAGATATCTAGTTCACCCTGACGTGACGGGCCTTCCCTCTTCCCTACCACTGTGACCATTCACATCTGCTCAGCAGCACCCACCTCCTGGCGGCACTACTTGCCCCACCTCCACATATATTGGCATATACCCTGCACACTGTCGCCCTGTTTTAATCATATATGCTTAGCCTTCTGAAATCTCCTTGCCTTTATGAGAAATCTAGTTATTCCAGCATCATCCCATCAATGAAACCTAATGGCTATTCCAGAAAGGAGGCTAGACACCTAAATTTAGACCTTGAATCTGCCATCATTAAATGAAGAGAGGAAGTTCATTTCCTACTTCTCACCTGCTCCATATAAAAGGATGATCCATGGAGAAACAGTTGTGACATTAGTCTGTGCCTCCCTGTTATTTCTTGGAGGAGAAGTAGTGGTTTAGTTGATTAGAGAAGAAGGGGAAATCCACAGGGCAGGTCTGCCTCAGACCCCTTCACAGTTCCACTTGAACCTGCTGCCTGCACGATCATGCTTTCTTCTGCTTCTTCAAACTCTAAATTGATATGGGGCAGCTTCATACGAGCACAGGACTGCAAGTGACAGCAGTGGCCTCTGTCAGTAGGGCAATCCTCTCCCTGGGAAAGTCATCCTTTCCCTGGGCCCAAAGCTACATCTATCATGCAGTGTGCTTTTGTCAGTCACAGGGCTGACACTTTGGGCTCATCTGTCTGCTGCATTCTGCATTTCTCACTGGCTTCTGCAAGTGGGCAGAGAAGAGGGGTTCTACTTATTGCTTTCCCCAAAGTCATAGCAGTTAAAACTCAGGTAACTTTGTTGATTTGTTTTATACATAGACTCTGCTAACCTTTAACTTGAAGTAACTTATTCTTGCTTTTTCATTTTTGTTTGTTTGTACAAGTGGATTTATATAGATTTAGAGAAAGCCAAGAAACACAATGCAGAACTCATCATCTTGTTTCATGTTGGGTCTCAGAGCTACACCACAATCTTTTCCTCCATCAATGTAACACATTTCAGGGGTCCACCTGAATGCTGCTGGCTCCTCATCATCCATGCCCTTGATTTACACATTTTTATCCCTCCCTACTTTTGAGGAGAGTGAGGCTATGCAGAATGATTGCTTTTCTCTGGCGAGTCCCTTCTACCTGTTTGTACAGATGCACTCATCCTTTCTCCAGGAATCAAGGGAGACATGTCTGATCTCCATGCTAAGCAATTGTTTCCACTCATGTTCTTGACTGCAGTCCTAGCTACCTTTGTTCTCTGAGCCACATCCTTCTCCGTACTCACTAGAACCTCCCACTCCACCAACACCTTCTCCTGAGCACATTTCACTGTTCCCTGGGGACAAATATAGTGGGAAATTAACTTTGGTCCTCCAACGTTAATTATCTTAACATATCTTCTTCTTTTGTTTACCAAAAAAAAAATGTATTGAAAAGATGGAAAAACTGAACTTCGAGATTAAAAACTAAATCTCTACAAAGTTCCATTGCTGGTTAAAGTAATGTCAAAAACTTTAATTTTCCTGAAGGCATCTTCAGTATGTTGACTTGCAGACTACATCTTCAAAATCTTCTGCTTAGCTGAGTTTAAGAAGTGCACAACGATAGAGGAACACATAAAATGTTGAGCCTCTCCCATACCCACAGCTCTGTTCAAGCAAAGAACCTCAAAAACTTGTTTTAATAAACACATTACCACAGTGGTGTAACAGGTAAGTCTGAACTTTGGCCACAACTAATTGGATCAGAGATTGAATCAAAACCTGACCAGATACCCATGAGTTGTGCTGGGGGAAGAATCCCTTCCCAGTTTGTAGTGGAGAAGAACCAGCTAAAATACAGGCCTACTGTTTCAGGCATTTGAGTGCAACACAAAGAATAACAGGGAACAGGGAGGGATCGGAGCAAAAGCCATAGAGAAGTAGGAAGAAGCCTGAGGCAGCAGAGGATGGAAGATAGTGAGCATCCTGATGCCCAGAAGAAGAATAAAGAGAAAGAATCACCAAGGAGCAGCAATAGCAAACAGAAGGAAAAACTAAGGGAAGCTATGTCCTTGTCCAGCACCAGACAAGAAGACACTGTATATTTATTTATTAAGTTTTGACAAAATTAGCGACTGTTGAGTCTTCAACAATATCCCAAGTCTTAAAGAAGCCAGGTTGTCCAGATGCTGACATGGTTTTTGTACTTCTTTTTTCCTCTTTGTCTGCTTCCCATAAATTCTCATCATCCAAAGTCATCTAAGGTGACTTTAAGCCCATCTTGGCTTTGCAACCTGAAAGGACCTAACTAAAAGAGACGTGAGAAACAATTTCTTTATTCTAAAAGAACCAAGGAAGACAAACATGATTCTGAACCACACTGGTATGGTTTTAAAAATGACTACATCTATTAATGGGACAAATGAAAAATAAAGTAGAAGGATAGGGGTGAGAGCTTGTGTCTCTTGCTTGCAAAGCACAACATATTATCTGTGATTTTAGAACTATGATGACGATGGTCTGTCATAATCTGAATTCATAAAAAGCTATTCAGACTACCTCTATTCTCTCATATACTCAAATTTTCAGATTATTGGCACCTCTTAATTACCTTCAATATAACCATCTGGGAAAGGCAGAAAGAGTCAGGATGGCTTGAGAGTGGACTTCACTCTCTGGACTTTTCATACCATCTCTAATCACTACTGAGAATTCAGTTATATGTTTTAAAGGCCAATTCAGTAGAACACTTATTTCTTAACAAAGAATAAGCAAAAGGTATTTTTAGTGCATTTCTACATTTGCATTTTTAATTACAGTAGATATTTTTATTGCATAACTGCCTTGTTCTATCCCAGTGAAGAGTGGTGGTTGTTTTAAATAAACAAAACTATTGCAAGAATACCCTACCTTCTTTCACAGTAAGTTCCTCTCTCCAAACCACAGTGCCATGGAAAATAACCTCCTCAACATTTACTCTCCTGGCCACAAGTATCTGTTTAGAGAAGAGTCTGGGTTGGTCTAAACAACACATCCCCAAGCAACTAAGTGGAAGCCTGTAAGCCCAGGTCGATACCATGAGCTAATGTGAAGATTCTAACATTTGAGATTGTATAATTCCAGTCACATAAGTACACAAAGACAAGCAAAGAAGCTCATCAGCTCATTGTAACATTGTTTATAATAAGGAAAAGCTGAATCCCCCCAATACAAAAAGATACGTAATGGTACACTTATATAAGGAATATTGTACCAATGTTAAAAAATATATATGGCAAATTTCTTTTTACTAATACAAAAACAGGAAAAGAGTGAATAAGAAAAAATATATGATACCCTTTTTATATACACCCAGTATATAATATGCAATTATTGTATCTATGAACACATTGACAAGTGATTGGGTTAATGTACAAAAGAGAATTAGATTGTCATTTTGAGTTGGAGGAACTGAGGTACTGATGAGGGAGACTTTTATGTTTCACTCCATATACTTTTGTGTGTGTTTGTGTGTGTACGTGTACTAGGGATTGAACCCTGGGGTGCTTAACAACCCAGGGGCTACTGTATCATCGGCCCTTTTTTTTAATTTTTAATTTTATTTTTAGACAAGGTCTCACTATGTTGCTGAGGCTGGCTTTGAACTCAATCCTCCTGCCTCAGCCTCTGGAGCAACTGGAATTACAGGGGCACACTGCTGCACCCACTTCACTCCATATACTTCTGACTACTGAAATCAGTTGTGAAGATAATTTATTCACACACTCCATGCATATATATGCATTAATAAAGCTAAAGAACAGAGTGCCTGTGATGTGCTCCAGTGCACCACCCAGGTTTGACTGGTGAGTCTGCACAGAGCAGTGAAATAACCACTGAGTTCCAAATGAACAGGACCAGCATGAGGCCCAGCTCTAACACTTCAAAGGCAGGAGTTGATAACGCTCGCTCAACCTGTGTATAACATTGGGGTTGATAATTTCTGGCCAGGCAAAGTCACAGACTTGATGGGACAACGAATATAAAGTGACAGCGAACTGCTGAGCCCTACAGTAATCTTAACTACTATTAAAACTATTGCTCATGTTATTAGACTTCCCAAATTTCCATGGAGAAAAACCGCTAAGTTTATGATAATCAATCATTTGTTTTCAATTCCTCCATTTGAGCCAAGCTATTATATCTTCTCTGTCTCGTTTTACCAAGGTCTGAAATTAAAACAAACACCAAATTGAGGCCGTAGGATTTTATTTTATCTGTCACATACTACTGTCATTAAACACACTTGAAATGAGTGGGTTTAGTTCAAATAAAACTGCTTCTTTCCCAAACTCAACAAACGTAAAGTAGAGAAAAGGAAGCTTGCACTTGAATTGCATTCAGAAGAGCTGCACATTACATTTGGAGGAGAAGATCCATCTGGCAGGCTGACACAGCAACGAGTTCTTTTAATTGTCAGGTCAGGCAAATTATAGATCCAGGCTGTCAATTCTTTCCTGGAGGTTTTATTTTGTCATTGGTAGCTCATTAAAAAAATCTGCTAGTTATTCTATATAAGAAAACTGACTTCCTTCCTTCTTAGGTCCTAGGTAAGCATGTGGTAACCCAGTTCAAGCATCAACTACTAAGCTCCAACTACGGTGGAATTCTACTTGGTAGAAATTCAAGAATGAATATATCCCAAATCCTGTGCAGCAGGAAAAGTCACAAACAACAGGAGAGAGAAGCTTATTAGCCAAAATTATACTCATAAGAATCAAACATGTTGGTATATTTGATTTTCTTATGTGTTTTATGGAGTTCTTTCTCAAATGTACAAATCTTAATTTTAGTGTTTTTATCTTGTTGGCTGAAGTAGAAAGAGCAAAAGTTAGTCCGGATACTCTGCAAAGGGGTGAGCACACATTATGTCTGTGCATGGATCTGTGCATATACTGAAGAGACCTCAACACTCGGCCCATATCGCCCTTTTATCAATTTAATTCCTACTGCTGTTACCTCCATGCACAAGAGATTCTGCAGCTCCCGTTTCTCATTAGAACCTGCACTTTCAAATTGCCACATCTTTATTCAGTCACAGTTTTTACTTCTGGAATGTCTCCCTCCTCCAAAGTTTATTATGATTTTATTACATTTCACATAGGCAGTGCCTAATAAAAATATGGGAATAAATAAAGCCTCCTAACCTTATCTGCAGTACGTATTTCTCTGTTTAAAAAAAGATGAAGAACAGTAGTGCAATAAATTTGTAAGTATAACATGCTGGAGAATTAACCAGGGTGGTAAAGAACCTTAGACATGATCTAGTGTAGCACCATATAGAAGGTAAACCAGATGTTCACAGAAGTGAAGTGAGTGATTTGCCAAAGTCAAATAATTGTTGGAAGAGGAGGGTGAGGAATGCTCCTTTGACATTTAGTCCAGTATTCTTTCCACACCACGCTGTCTCCTTACATTTTTGAGTAATAGCAGGGACGTGCACTGACAAGTTCAGTAGATTAGTAAGCATGGGACAGAATTTCATTAAAGAAAGTGGTAAAAAATCAAGGTTGCTTATTAAAATGAATGTACTTTCTTTGCCATTGACTGCCTACCAAGACCAAGCTCAAAAGAATGTATACTGAGATGTCCAGTGGATCTCTTTTGCTGCTCACAATGAAGGAAATATTTACTCTGAAGCTCTGTAAAAGCCAATGGCAACAGTGAATTTCTAAACTGAAGTGAAATGTACTTGGAGCTTTACAAGGAATTTAAAGTTATAAATAGTCATGCCTTGGTATCAATAGGGGATTAGTCCAGAACCCTCACAGATATCTAAACCTGTGGATGCTCAGTCATTTTTTAAAATGGCATAGTATTTACATATAAACTAGGTACATCTTCCCATATATTTTAAATCATTTCTAGATTGTTTATACTATGTCCTAAAAATGTAAATGCTATGTAAATAGTTGTTATACTATATTGTTTAGGGAATAATGACAAAATATAAGTCTGCATATGCTAAATAGAGATGCAATTTTTTTAAGAAAATATTTTCAATGTGCAGTTGGTTGAATCCATACATATAGAACCCATGGACACAAAGAGTATATTAAGAAATGATAGAAAAGTGGATTCTATAGGCTTAAGAAATAGTTTGAAATTTCCATTTCATTCTCATGCAATTAAAAAAAAAGATTTCTTTATAACTAATGACTGCACCAAGATTCTAACTTGGATTGGGAGATACACTTAAATTCAGATAGAGGCTGTGGTCTCGAGAAGAATGCTGCATCAAATCTAGGCTATGTAGCACTTACTACAGGACTCCAGCAAATCACCTCTCAACCCGTTTCTTCATTTCTAAGATAGGGGCAAGAATCCACATCTTCAGGGCATATGGTGAAACTTCGGTACTAGCAGACAAATGAAGATACTTCATAAACTTTATGATAGTAGGTGAATGCACTGAATTATTATCAAGAAAGAAGACAGGCCCTTAAAGGACCTCTAGGTCAGCCAGGCTCAGAAATGTTTCATGGTTCGTGTTTCAGGAGTACCAGTGAGAAGAGAACACAGGAACTTCCAATTCTGGAAAAGGAAGGAGACATGGAAGAGGATGGTCTTCAGTTTCTGAACATCCCCAGTAACTAAAGTATAAGTGAACAGACCTAAATAATCTGCACAGCTCCAGAGAGACCTAATGTAAAGTAATGTAACTTAAATATGTAGAGGAAATGACCTGGCATGGATCAAAGGGTAGGTTAATCTGAGAGTCAGGACTGGAAATCAGGTCTGCAGGATCCCACTTGAGGATTCTTCCTTCTATACTATATTATTCAGGAGAAACATGTAAATAAACTAACACTGCAATGCTGCAGATCACTGGGTAATGACTCGAGATGTCACTAAGTTTGGTGCAATATGGATTGAATGCTGAAGACCATTTTTTCTCTCATTATTTGCATAGACCCCTTAATGTCTGCATAGCAGAGACCAACCAGTTCTTCAGTGACACTGGACATGTACAGGAAGGAAAGTAAACCTGCACTTATTAGGTGGCAGCTCCATGCTAGATGTCCCCAATGCAATCTTTCTTGTAATTCCAGTCATGTTAAAAAGTAAATATGCTTATTCCTGTCTTTCCCAAGAGAAGATTAGGATCTAGAGAAATGAAATATCCTCTAGCACTCACACAGCTGCTAAGTGGTAGAACCAGAATCTAGGTCCAGACACCAGCATGAGAACAAGGGTTCTTTCTTTTTGCTGATGGTCAGCCCCATTCCATGCTCCAGCCCAGCAGATGGAAGGGTCTGGGGCCCTGGAAGTAGGAGGTGAGGAAAGCTGCTGTGGTCAGTTGGCATTAAAAGAAGAAAGTGGTTTGGGGAACAGTGTAACATTCACATTTTCTAAAGTAAGTTTATATGAGGTTAAGTGTTTTTTTATTTTCTCCAATGAGAAATTGGAGGATTCTGGTTACCTTTTCTAAAGTAAACATATTTCTCTTTGTGGTAAAAGAATAATAAAATTTGCATCAATATAAACATAATGGAGTGATTGAGGAGTCCGGATGACTTGGACAGAGGGGCTAAAGTGAGGTCTTGTTTCCAGGGGTGAGTGAATAGTTGATTCCACAACCTTGGAAACATGAGAGTGAGAAACAACACTTCCTCAGTGGCTCTCTTTCCTAGACACAGTGCTACATACTCTAGCTCTAGGTCTCCTGTACCCGGAGCTCTTACTATACCATCATCTTTAACCCATAAAAATCAAATTATATTACTGACTTATCATAATGTCCCGAGTCTTTCTCACATACTGCATATTTCACATATCATTTGACACTCTGATGAGATCCTGAACAGGTTACATTACATATACATCTGACAGAATATTTAGGATTCAATTTTCACCATCATTGAACAGCTTTATGCAACTCATATACTCAAAAATGTATGAATAATCAGATACTTGAGATCATGATAGCGGGCCAATGAAGATCTGACTGAACACTGGGCCATATGTCATCAAAAGGGATTATCCCCCTGCTACCTAAAATCCCAGTCTAGTGTTCTTGGTGGGAAGAGGCACTGGAAATAAACTAGTTAAGCTCCTGCGTGCCATAGCCAGGGAGACAGGGCACAAACTGAGGCAAGAACATGTTCAAAGTCACATAAGAAGAGCAGGGTAGAGAAAGACATTAGAATCTAGATATTTTGTTTCTGGATCTCTACAATACCTTCCTGTCCTTCATTTGAGACAAAAATTCAAGATCTTTGTACTATGGAAAACTCTTTTTTCCCCCTGTATTCATAAAAGAACAAAGGTATTGCTGCTCAGACCACAGCAGAGTCATGTACACAGTAGTCATAAATATAATCACACATAATTAATGTAACCCATTGTCCTTTATACTCATCCTTTGATCTTTTGAAAATATGTGGTTTGGTTCTGATTTTATTTGGGACAAAAGTAGGAGGTAAAAATGGCAAAATAACTATGGTCTGGTAGTCCTGGTAACTCTGTTCACTAAATTTTTCAAAAGAATGTTGAAGGTTTGATTTTTCCTCATTTGTCTTCATTTGTTCAGCAATCATCTGCTGAGTGCATAACCTATATCAGGCACCAAGTGTTTGATGCAATGGGAACTCCAGAAATGGAAGCACACACAAACATGCTCTCTACAATTAACACGTTTCCAGTCTAGCATAGGAAATGGAATTTACACAGTTCACCATAATTGCAAGAGAGCATAGAATGTGACAAGTGCCAGAAGAAAAAAAAAAAAACGTGTGCATCAACACAAATGAGATGAGAGGCAGATTCCAAGGTAAAAGGGGAAGGGCAATGCTGCAAGTAGATAGTAAGGAGGGAAACAGAAATAGATGGTATTAAGAGAGAAAAGACTGGGGAGGTGGCAAGTTATAGTGCCCACTGTAGAGATCTGCAAAAAGTGACACAGCATAATGAAGTGAGAGAATTACGTATAAAGACACGGGAATTTGTCCTGATGATTCTGTTATGCATCAATTCGACCAGAATTAAGGAGTCAGAATAAGGGAAAGACTTGGATTTTTAGAAGGGCCAAAGAATTCAGAGACAGACAAGGACCTTACTAGTAAGGGCTAAAGATAATATCTTGTCTAAGTGTCTGTGTAGAAGTAAACACCCCCGTGCACAGACAGACTTGCATGCTTTCTGCTCCAGAATATTAGTAATATCCATTTTTCTTTTGTGGGATCCTGTAAAAGTCAGCTCACTTTTCTGTACCTGATTGAGTATTTACAACAATAACTACTGGAAGCCAGACCTCTCAACTCTCTGTCCTTTGGTATCTTGTTTATTGTATAATTATAAGCACAGAAAACAGAGCACCAGAACACTGATGGCACACATTCTGGGGACTTGGTAATATATGAATAAATTATTGCATGGCAATAATAGAATTGGACTTTTGCAACATCTGGTTTCCATTGTGTTCATCCTATCTCTTACCCTCTCTCAGGAAAATGTGTTACCCAGTGTACACAGAGTTCCAAGGAGAGAAACTAGTGGGAAGTCTGGATATAGCCTCTTCACTAGAAACCTGTTAAACCTCATGAAGCTTACTAAGGGGATGAAGGCATTCCTTTACCACCTAGACGACAACCACATGAGAAAGACTAGACTCAGGTGCTACCATTTATGAATGGGTATAGGAAATGGAACCAATATTTGCTCAGACCTCATTCTGCCCATGGACACAGCTTTTGCAATACACTTCTCGGGGCTGAAGCTGGTGCGTATCACAGTCCTCCCAGACCAGTGCTGGATTTGGATTTGCAACCCTGCATTTTAAGAACTAATAAACACAGTTTTTCTCTATTTCAGCATTGTACATGGTTACTATTATTCATATATTTCAATGAAGATAAAGGAAACATTTATCTAATTATTTTCCCCTAATTTGTGAAGGCACTTCTGAAAGTGATGGAGGCACCATTATTTGAACTTCATGAACTATGCATGGAAAGAATTAAATATAAGGGCTCATTTTAAATTCTTGGTCCCAAAAATACAGAGGGAGGTAGTGTCCATAGAAATGCCATCATAGGCAAGGCCATCAACCTCAAACCCATTTGTCCAGGATGACAGCTAGTTCATACACAGGTGTGAAAATTACAAGGGTTTATACTTGTGCAATGCTTCACAGAGAAAGGGAATGTAGGTTAAAGGACATAGGGAGATTAAAATATATGTGAAGGATAATCCAGTAATTAAGATTCTCTCTCTTCTTCGCTACATAATTAGAATGACTCTGTAGATGCCATTGCCAACCACTCACTCACCAGTGTGTTAAGATACTACTTTTTAAATTTCTTACTTATTCATCTTATCATTTTTATTCATTTTATTCATCTTATCATTTTATTGTTTTAAATTGAGATAATCATTGTACTCATTTGTGGGTCACAGTGTAATATTTTGAATCATATATATATTGTGTACTAACCAAATTGTGGTACTTAGCATATCCATCACCACATACATTTATCACTTCTTTGTGATAAGAACATTGATAATCCTTACTTCCAGCTATTTTGAAGTAATCTGTACAATATTGTTAACCATATTCGTCTGACTGTGCAATGGAATACCAGGATGTATTCTTTCTATTTAACTGTAATTTTGTACCTGTTAAACAAATCAGTCTTCATCCCATCCCTAGGCACATCCCCTCCCCAGCCTCTGGCAACATCTGTTCTACTCTCTGTCTATGATATCAGTTCTTTATATTCCACATATGAGTGAGATCATGCACAATCTGAATATTTGTCTTTCTGTGCCTGGTTTATTTCATATAAAATAATGTTTTCCAGGTGCATCCATGTTTTCACAAATTATAGGATTTCATTCTTTTTACAGCTGAATAGTATTTCACTGTATATATACCACAGTTTCTTTACCCATTCTTTTATCTGTGGGCATTTAAGATGAGTCTATATTTTAGTTATTGTGAATACTGCTGCAATAAATATGGGAATACAGAAACCTCAAGACTCAAATGCCAAAAGTGCCTAACTTTGCATAGGTTTCTTGGAAACCTGTGCTCTTGGGTAAAACTATGTGGAAGCAACTCAATCACAGAGTGGTCAATTTGTATAAGTATGCAGATTGGACCAAAATAGAAAAAATAAAAGAAAAACCATACAAAGCTCAGAAAATAATACATCCAACTCAATGCAAAATACTGCATGTTTATAATGATGTAATATTTTCTGGATAAAATAACATGTAAGACTGGAACATTTTTGATAATTTTAGTGCCTCTTTCATTTTTAATCATTAAATAATTATTGGTCATTTACCATGTGACAGACACTGCACTACGCACTTAACTCATCCAATCTTCCCCAAGACCTATGAAGCAGAAAATATCACTTCCTTCCTTTCAAAAGAAGAAACCAAAAGAAATAAAGTTGAATTGTTCAAGCTCAAAAAATTAGAAAATATGGAACCAGGATTTAACCATGGACAGTATAACTCCAGAGCCCTGAATCATTACATTTGTGACCTCCACACCTTGACAAAAGCAAAACAAAGCAATTGGGAACAAACAGCTCAGAATACCAATGAGAACCATTTCTGTCAAGGTCATCTCTATCAAAGACTAAATCTAGTAGTCCAATTTTTAATTCTCATGATAGTTGACCCAACAGTACAGATGACTGGATAACTCACTCTCTCTTGAAGTACATTTTCCTCTTTGAGTCCAGAGGTTACTCTTCTTCAGTTCTCTTTCTACCTCAAGAATTCTCCTTTGGGTCTCCCCCTATAGTTCCCCCTCTCCACTTTGTGTAAGAAATCTTTTAATAGTTCCTGTTTTTCTCCATGGCATCGAAATATTGGCCCTAGGCTTAATCCATCACCTTAGGTGATATCACACCATCTCAAAGTTTTAAAGTTGTCTGCTGACTCCTAAATCTATATCAAGTCTAAACACTGCCCTTGAACCTCAGACTCAAATATATAATTATTTTATTCAGTTAACTTCCTGGAACTTTTAATAAATGGCTCAAATATAACTGACCCAAAACCAAATTATTGATGATCTTTTCTCCCTTTGCCTCAAAATAACAAAAATGGAAACAACTACTTCTCTCACTGTCTCCTGATATCTCAGTACATGGTGTGCCCATTTGTCTCATTGCTCAGGCTAAAAGTTTGAGTCGTCTCTGACTCTTCTTTTATTTTCCTATTCTTCATTTAATTTACTTACACAACTTAATGATTATAACATGAAAATATATGAAGAATCCTATACTTCCTATTACCTTCTTCAATACCTACTATGCCTACTGAGTCCAATCAGTTCTTATTTCCAGTTAGTCAAGATTATCACCATAACCAATATGGTTTATTCTGCACCAAGCTACCAGAATAACCCTTAATGTAAATCTGATTGTATGACTCAGTGCTTTCTGTCTCCTTCCAAGTATGTGTCTGAGTCCCATGTGATGATCAGGGTCCCTGTCATTTCCCGTTCTCATTTTCCTTAGGATTGATCACCTGGCTACAGCCCTCCTTGGCTACATTACTCTTTCTTAAAAATACTAGGTGCCAGGCATGGTCTTCTCTCTGGGGATACTAATGCTTGTGTTTCCCTCCATCTGAAATGCTCATACAGCTACATGGCTCACTCTCTCAATTTTTATTTATCTATTTATTTTTATTTTGTTTGGTGGTACTAAGAATTGAACTTAGACACACACACTCCCTCTCTCTCTCCCTCCCTCCCTCCCTATCTCCCTCTCTCTGAACTATATCCTCTTTTTATTTTGAGACAGGTCTTGCTAAGTTGTGGAGACTGCCCTTGTACTTGTGATCCTCCAGCATCAAGCTCTCTAGTAGCTGGGATTAAAGGCTTGTTCAACCACACCCAGCTCATTCCCTCCCATTCTTGATGTCTTTGATCAAATATCATCATCTCATAAAGCTTTCCCAAACTACTGGATGTAAAACAGAAACCACCACTTGACTCCAACCAGACCTCTCTTTCTCTCTACCTTTTATCCTGCCTGATTTTTCTCTGCACAATTTAATTATATTTAAATTACCTGTTAAATTTGTTTATCTGTTTATTTACTGGTTTTCTGTCCCCTACAGGAATACGAACTCTTAAGGAAGTATTCTATTTTATTAATAGCTATATCCTTACCCTCTAGAAAACAGCTTGTTACCCAAAAAGTGCCCAATAAATATGTCATAATAACAAATAAATGACTCCTCTGGTTACTCTTATTGAAGTTCTAGAAATAAGACTCTACTTGAAGAATTTAATAACATAAAAAGTAATGTAGCAGTGTAAGCACTTCTAAAAGTGGTTTGTTGATTTAGAATCAAAGTAAAATATTATATGTCACCATAGATTTGGATTGTGAGTCATAGACTATTAAACTTGGGAGGCAGCTGTGCTGGACTAGAAAGAGAGTAACTGGGAGTCAGGTGACGATGGCTGTAGCCCTGGCAGTGCCACTAATCTGCTGCATGACTTCAGAGAACCAACCTCTTCCCTCTGGGTTCTCCTTCTTCTGCGATCTGCTATGAATTCTACAACCATTCATTCAAAAGATACTCTTCCTGGGTTTGTTTACAGGACATATTTCACTGTTGTCAACTCTCTTTGCAAGTTAAGAAAGAAGTCACATTCGAAATTCTGTGGCATTTCTGAAAAATTATGCCACATCATTAACACATAAAGTAGGGGGTAGAAGGTTCTTCCTATTCATGTACTTCAGTGGGCGTTAGACATTATCAACTACAACACAGAAGAAACAACTATTCAGGATGCTAAACCCTTTCAGAAAAGCATTTTTTTAAAAGCATCAAATTCACACATGAAAAACAACTTGAAGTTTTCCTCAGAATATAGTCATTCTCCATTCTTGATATACAGTCTCACAGATGCATGGGATGTGAAATTCTGTTTTCTCATAAGTAGTAGAGATGACCTTTAAAAATACACCCCCTTGTTTTATTCCCTAGCCTGTCATCCCATGAATATCAAAGCCAGCTTGCTATGCTGCATTAACATCTCTGTGATCAGATACAGTGTAGGCTCCACAATTCTATCTGTGTCAAGACATTTCACACAAATGACTCACAGGGTAGAAGCTCAGGCACTGAACACCATTCTGACACCATCTCCTTTGGGCTGATTCCACCTTAGTAGTGTTATAAGTGAACATCCTGTTTAGCTGCTTTCCTCTGCAACACAACTGTGTAATTGGAACTGACTGAACAATAAATCTCTATTTCCCTGTTCCATCAGAAGAATCTTTCAATTTACTAGGCAGGCTCCATCTATTCGCCAGCTCCTCTGCATTACAAGTCATTCTTGAACAAGCACACAAGCTAATGGCCCACTCTTACATTAAAGGCACAGGAAGCAGAGCCAATCCTTTCATTAGATTCATAGATCTATTTCTTAGGGACCCCAAAGAAAACTGGGTGTTGCTCTTGGGCTGAATATATGAGTTCATCCACACACTCACTTGTGTTATATTAGCTTCAAGAAACAAAAGCTCAACGTGCTACCATTCTAAGGAACAGGTATCCCTTTGTTCTCCCTCTACTGCTGCCAGGATCCAGTTTCCAAACCTGAGACAACTCTTCCATATGTAGGCCGCATGGTTTAGATACGGTTTAGTGTATACCCAAAGGGTTCACACATTGGAAGCTTGGTTCTCAATGAAGTAATGTTGAAAGGTGTGGAAACTTAAGTGTAATGTCATTAGGTTACTGAGGAAATGCCCTTGGAGGGGATTAAGGTAGTTTTCCTAGGATTCAACATATGCTTGGGCTCCTTATCTCACCACATGCTTTCTTCTTGAAAATGCTACTGCCATATTTGGATTATCTAGATGGACCTAATTTAATCATCCAAGTCCTTAAAATCAGAGAACTATTCCTAGCTGTAGTCAGATGGAGACAGACCTAGGGAACAAAGGTCAGCTAGATGCAATGTTGCTGGCTTTAGAGACAGAAGAGCCCATGAGCCAAGAAATAGAGGAAGCTGGAAAAGTTAAGGATAGTAATTCTGCTCTCGTTCTTCTAAAAAACAATGCAGCTGTGCTCACACCTTTGTTTTGACCTAGTGACACCTAGACTAAACTTCTGACCTACAGAACTATAAGGTAAAAAAAAAAAAATAGTGTTGTTTTAAGTTTGTGGTATTTGGTTACAGCAATAATAGAATCCTAATCTGTTGACCAAGTTCACTCCCAGCTTTACTCACGTTTCATGAGAATCTAATGTTCCTGATAAAATCCTTTACTTACCTGCCATAAAACTTTCCAGATGATATTTAAATCAACAATAAGAGACTGTCCTTGCAACTCTAGTTTCTGCCAGAATGCTCACACCTTGAGTTTCGTCAATTCTGGGTCGCTAGCTCCCTATCACTGGTGCAACAGACCTACTGCAGGAATCAATGCAGCACTTCTCTAAATATATGCTCAATAAATGATTCTCAGAAACTATTACAATATAATAATTCAGATAAATATAAAACATTAGCACTAGAAACACCTTTAGAAATCAAGTAAAACCCTTCATTTGAGAGACAGAGAAATAGAAGCCCAGAGATGTGAAGGACCAATGCACATAATTAATAATCTTTTACTTCATTGGTTAATATTCAAACTGTTGGCTCTACCTTCTTCACCTGATTTGTAAGGACCTCCAAGATCTTTCTAACTTGCACTTTTATAATTCCTCCCTTCTCATACCCATTTCCAAGTCAAACTTAACTGCTAATGGTTTCCTGAAGTGGTTTATGCTAGCAATCTCTGCATCCAGGTCACTACAACCCACACTACTGCATGCCTGAAGTTGACCAATAAAGAAAGAACAGTCTGAATGGAAAATGATCTCTCTGGTCTAAAATTACTCTTAGCAGTCTTATGCTTCGAATCTAAAATGTCCCCCAAAGGCTCACATATTAAAGGCTTGTTTGCCAATGCAGCAATGTTCAGAAGTGGGGCTTCGAGAAGTAATTGCATCATGAGGGCACTAGCCTCATCAGTGAATTAGTCCACTGATGAATTAATAATCTCAATGGACTGTAGGGAAGTGGTAGGAACTGTAGGACATGGGATCTAGTTGAAGGAGTGAGTCAGGGGAGGGTTTCCCCTGGGGACTATATCTTATCTGTGGCTTCTTCTCTACCTCTCTTGATTTCGTGACTGCCATGGGCTGAGCAGCTTTCCTCTGCCACACCCTTCTGCCATTATGTTTCTGCCTTGGAACCAGTCAACTTCATTCTGAAACATGCGGAACTGTGCACCAAAATAAACCTTTCCTCCTCTGTGTTGATTTTTTCATGTATTTTTCACAGGGACAAAAAGCTGAGTGACACAAACATCCACCACATTGTCCCCTAACACCAATACACTCCAGTCAGTACAACGCCATTGGCTTCAGACACATGAATCCTTCTATATTTTCTATTAGTATATGTTATATTTTCCCTACTAAAATATAAGATCCCTAAGAGAAGGTTCATTTTTATAGCCTTAGGACTAACAGAGCATACATTCCATATATGCCTATTAGTTGGAAAAAGGCTAAAATATTAAAAAGTATTTGTATATATTGGATATTGCATGAGCAGCTTAGTTTATTATTAAACTTCACCTAGAAAAGATCATTTGACCACTCGTTATGGGTTTGTACTTGAGACATTACTTCTCTTTGTAGAAATATATACAGTTTGTAGTGAAAATATACTATGGACCAATTTCCTTCTGTAAAGCAACAAGATCCCTGAGGCTCATAAGGGGACACTTGGCCAAGAGATACTTCAACACCTATTAATGTTTGGAAATACAATAAAGCACTTTCATTTATAACATGTAATATAAAACACAACATTATGAATTGAGCAGCAGAGAAACCCTGTCTCCATTCTAGAAATGAGATACAGTCTTTTCTTGTATGTTTTCTTTTCTATGTATGCCTCACCACCTCCAACCAACAGCCTGTCTAGTCAATATATCAGTAAACTGAAGCCTGTAAGTACTGTAGACCGGTTAACTCTTGCTTTACTAAAATTTCAGTTACAAAAAGATGAATGAGTGCTAAGACCATGGCAACTATGATTAGTATCCAAAGACTTGTTTGATTTTCCAAATAGTGTTACATGGCTATCAACCGCATTATTTATTACTCTGTTCTATCATGAATTCCACTTTTTGTAACATTAGCACAAATAGCTGTTTCTAAGAGGGATTTTGTTTAAGAAAAAAATGGAGCACGTTAAATGGGGGTTCTGATAAGATTCTGATATGATTTTGCCACTGAAGTTTTCTGGTTGCAGTAATACCAAAAGAGCACCTTTTTTTTTTTTCTTAACATAAAAATACTTTGTTAAATTATTGCATCATCTGAGAACTGCAGGAATGGATATCCTCATGACCAGTGTTCAAATAAATGGTAATAATATGGTAATAGGAAATCATAAACTCTATTTTCTAAAAAAGTAGAAGTTAGAGTTCAGCACTCTGGTGGTTTGGATCCAGAATGTCTCCCAAAGCCTGATATGTTGAAGATTTAATCCCCAATGAAGCAATGTTTAGAAGTGGAGTTTTTGAGAAGTGATAGGATTGTGAGAGAACTAACCTGATCAATGGGTTATCATGATTATCAATGAGGGATTCATAGCTGAATGGACTATTAGAAGAGAGTGGTGAAACCTAATTGGAGGAAGCACATCACTAGGGTTGTGCCCTGGAAGGGTATTTCTTGTCCCTACCCCTCCTCCTGTGCCCTTGCCACCATGAGGTTAACAGTTATGTTCCCCCATGCCCTTCCACCATGTTCTCTCCTACCACATTCCCATAAACAATGGAGTCAGCTGACTATGGGCTGAAACCTCTGAAACCATGAGTCAAAATAAATCTTTCCTCCTTTACGTGTTTTTTTCTCAAATATTTTGTCACAGCAATGAGAAGCTGACTAACACAGGCACTAATATTTTAACACAAATCAACTAAAAGTTTTTCATTGCCATGAATTGAAGAATAAAGATAAAGAATAGATGTGTGAACCTGCAACCATTTATTTATTTTCTACCCACTCTGAAAAAGAACTATGAGGCATGCATAAGATTGAAATCTTTACTTGTAATGAAAAACCCCATTCGCTTGCAAAGAGAGGGAAACAAGTAGTATTACTCAGTCTCAGGTAAGCTGAGTTTGTACTTCCTGGGTTTATCACTTTTTCTGCATCTGAGATGCAATAAAGCACAATGCTACAGCTTTTAGAGTAAAGCCAGAATTAAATGGTGGTCAGGCTCTGAGTTGCCCAAAATAGATAAAATTTTTTAAAAAAACACTACTTTCTGGTCTCTGAGCTATCAGAAAAGCCAACATCCATTTATCCCATTAGACAGAGGCTCTTCGGCACCAGGAAAAAAGATATATACTGGCAGAAGCCACACAGTATTAAGTCCCATCAGTTCATTTTTCTTGGACCATTTTTAAAAATATACTATGGAGCTTTAATATACAGGGGAGATGATGTATTCTAGAAGTAAAATTGTATCTTAAAATGTCATTGGCAAAAAATAAAAAAAGGATAAATTGATAATGAGTAAAACAAAACAAAACAAAAAAACAAAATAAAACAAAGCAGTACAAGCTTTTCTCAAGCTACCCACCAACATCTGGCTTACATGGCAAACTGCTTTTTATTGGTAGATCTAACAATTATTCTCATAAGTTTGAAACCTCTAAAAATATCAAATACAATTCCAGAATAACAGTGGTACCTATTGTTACCAAATCACTGGGTCAAAGAATTTCTTTTCTTGTCCTTACTGTGGGAGACTCGGTTTCTTCTCAATTGGGTCTGAGCCCTTGTGCCCAAGCAACTGTTGGTGATCAATTCAACTAGATCAAGGAAAGAGGCCAAACTATACTAGAGCTCCTTAGGGCTGCATGGTGCCTACACCCACTGCTTCCTGATGGGATTCACAATCTATGAATTATGCTACGAGAGGGGTGTGCAGTAGCAATATGAAGGCCAAGTCAGTCCCCCACCCAGGCACTGCTGTCCTCGGGAAGACTAGGGAACTGGATCCAGATGACCTCCAAGGACTCTCACTTTGGAGTGTTGGAACAGAGGAAAGTTGAAATGTATAGCTTTCCAAAAAGTCCTCTCCCAATTTCTGCCTCGCTCTCCTTCCTACATTTTAGATCCAAATCAAATCTACCCTGATCCTTCTGGAACAGCCGACACAGTGGCTGACAATTTTTATACTCATGGCCCTCTTCCTTTTCTGTCTTGCCTTTCCTCTTCTTCATTCCAAGGATTCTAAATTTATTATCCTTATATTCAATGCAGAAAAATAAAGCACGAAGTCTAATTAAAAGTTTTAACCAATTCATGGATAAAAAGAGAGTAAGAACTTCAATTCCTACATAATGATCATTTGCTCAACTCCCTGAATCCGTGAATTGTGATATCCTCAAAACAATTACCACAGAAGATTGTGAAAGGGAGGGGAACACACAAGTTGATCCACCTTTTCAGGTGTGATGTGGACCAAGCTATGCATCTTCCTCAAGGAATGGAATTTTCATAGAAACTTTTCTATAAGAGCTTGAGGGGCTCTGAAATCCAAATCCTTGGTTTCAGAAGGGAAATACTGGCACATAGAAATAAGTATCTTGTCTGCTTAAAACCAAGAAGTAAGTTAGGAGCAGAACCAGAATTTGCCTGCTTTCTACCATATTGTCTTTATAATCTTCTGGTTTTTCTAGTCTCTCTTCTATTTTCTTTTAGGCTGGGCTTTGATCCACAGAAATAGGGCATAGGATAAGTGGGAGAGTACTGTGGCTGATCTCACATAACAGTGGCTTCCTTCCCACCACAGAGAGCAAATGATCATTAGACCTTTCCTGAGTGTCCCAACATAAGACATGGAGGTTTAGCAGAGTACCATGGAGTAGTGCTCACAACCTAGAGAAGGAGAAGCATTAAGGGAGACTCTGGGCTGAACAAGAAGATGCTCAGCCTGGTTCCAGAGCCCTAAATCCATATGCCAACCAAAAATGTTCTACTTTAGCCATTTTAGACAACAAACTTCCCCTTGAAAGTTCATTTGAACGGAGTTCCCAGCTATGGAAGATCACTAAAGTACCAGAAATACGTTGAAGTTTGGAGAATGGAAGGAATTCTCTTGTACTCATTTAGTGAGAATTAAGGCAAGTCATTTCACATGTCTGAGCCACAGTTTCATCAAATATCAGATGAATTAACAATGAATTCATACATGCTAAGTAATAAAAGAGAGCGTGTACTGAGCTTTACAAGCAGTAAAACACTTACAAATCATGAATGTTAGCTCATAACACTGTTGTGGACATGTTCAGCAGCTTTATTAAAAAGCAATGCCAGACAAAAGAAGAATGATCCTGCAGGGCCTAGACACTTGTGACTGGTATGATTTTACCCCAAGTGTATCCAGGACTTTGTAGTCCCCGTCTCAATGGGTTTCAGATGAGTTACTGGCACTGAGGTATCTGCACTGAGGACAGACAGATAGTGGGATTACAGAGAAATTTAATATTGTGCATGTTTGCTGTTTGTTGCCTGAGATTCCTGGTACTGAGTCATCACTGTGTATATAAAGCAGACAGGAAGGCAGAGGAGGGAATGAATTTGCAGAAACATAACTACCTGCCTTCCTTTCCAGGCTTATCTCATGACACTTGCCCTACATTTCCTGAGTTTCAACCAGCTGAACACTTGCAGTTCCTATAATATATCTGCTTAAATGCCATCTCAGAAAAGCCTCCTCTGACCTCTCCGGGAAGGTACTAGGCATCTTATTCTATGACCCTCCAGAGCCTTATCATACATTTATCATATATCATGGATCTACATATCTGCTTCCTACATTAGAAGTCCATTATGGGGTCAGAAAATGTAGGAACTGTGATCTTCTTGATTTGAATCTGCATTGTCCTGCATACAGTAAGGGATTAGCAATTATAGCTCCAATACGTAGTATATCATTAAGTGAATAATACGTTTTGTAATTAATACAAAGATGCACACAATATACTGGTAGGCTGGACTCTGACAAAAATCCCAGTACAGGGGCTGGGGTTGTGGCTCAGTGGTAGAGCGCTTGCCTAGCAAATGTGAGGCCCTGGGTTCGATCCTCAGCACCACATAAAAGATAGATAGATAGATAGATAGATAGATAGATAGATAGATAGATAGATAGATAGATAGAGGTATTATGTCCACCTAGAACTAAAAAAACGTAAAAAATGTGCTCCTTTAAAAAAAAAGCCTAATATAAAATAATTAGCTGATTGTACAGACTACTAGAAAGAATGCCAGATAGCTGAACTGCAAAACAAGAATAAATACCCTCTCGATTTCATTAGTTTTTAAATACCTACTCTTATTTCCCATTTTTTCTTTTATTTTTAACTTATCTTTTCTTACTCAGCTGCCTTCTCTAAATTTCTCCAGATTCCCATAAGTTGTAATAAATTAAAGGCAAAATCATTATGATCACTGTAAACCCTACAGGGAACCAGTGAGATGTTATTTATTTTCTTAAAGCTTCCTAGAATTGGTCCTGGGGCACCACAGTGCAGACCCATCACTCTGAAAGGCAACACTATATTGACATAGGATTCCTCTCTATTCAGGCTGCTCTCTAGTCCTGGCCTATTCACTCTACTATTCTAGTAGAGATATGGAAATGGGGATGAGAATATTGATGGCTAAGAGAATGGCATGGATGGGACTTGAGAGAACATAAATGTGACATAGAATCAAGCTGGCACAGGGCATAAAGAATGGGTTCCAGAAATAAAACATCTTAATTTTGACATTTCTGAGCTACTTTGACCTTGGGCAAGTTATTGAACATCTTTGTGCCTTCGTTTTATATTTTTGTGCCTTGGTTTTCTCATCTGCCAAAATGTGAAAGACTATCTCAAAATGTCATTATGAGAATTAGATGAATTTTAATTCAGAATTTACATGTTTAGCATATAATGAGTATTCAATAAATGGAAACAAATATAATATAAATCATTATAATATAAAAGAGTGACACAATGTAAGATAATATAATACAATTGCAGGTTGTACTTTCCAACAATGGCCACAACAGTATTTTTTGCATACATGCTTGAATCTTGCATGTAGAATCTTGCTATTATCACCACCAAAAGGTGAAGTCTAGTCTTTTGGTCTTACACTTGGGTTGGCCTTCGTTACTATCTCAAACAACAGTGTATGGTGAAATAACTTTATATATGACAGCTAAAACTAGGTCATAAAAATGTACACATGACCACCGTGCTCTCTTGTGATCCTTGATCTTGGAACTAAGGCTCCATATAATCAGGTAGCCTTAGTAGTTTGTGGAAAGACTCACATGGAGAGAAACCAAGGTCCCTAAAGTTAGTCAAGTTCCTAGCACCAACCTGCCAATTATGAGTCAATCATGTTGAAAATGAATCTTCCGCAACCAAGTAAGCCACCTGAGCTGATTTCACAGACTGGAAATAAGCTAGCCTCATGGAGCACTATAAAAAAAAAATTGCAGATCTATAAGTAAAGCAAGGAATAGGAAGTTTGGGGGTAGTTTGTTATGCAATAATAAATGACTGATACAGATGTAGAAACAGATGCAATTATATTTAAAATTATATTTATGCAAACTGGTTTACTGCTTGTTCCCTTTAGATTCTATTCTTCTCATAATACCCCACTGCCTCTAGATCTGTGCCTTGATTTGATACTACTACCTGGTTCTACAAGAAGACTCATATTTACACCACATCCCTATAGACTGTGAGTCTAACCTCATCCTTTTGTGTGGTAGGTAGATTTCTAAGGTGCCCCCATCTGCCCTGCCTACCCCTTGCATAATACCCTCCCTCCAAGCTAACAATCTCGGTTACTTACTACTAACTAAAATAGGGTGCTAAGTAGAATGGGATGCCATTTCAGTGTTTACATTACAAATGATTATGGCTTCATCCTGTGAACAGATTCTACCTGTTGTCTTCTCTACCTCTGTGCTTTGATGCAATGAGCTACTGGGTTTCAAAGCTCCATATGACAAGGGTCAGACAGCAGTCTCTGGCCAACAGCGAGCTAAAAATTAAGGCCCTTAATACAACAGCCTAAATGAAACTAAAACCTGAAAACAGTCACCTGAATATGGAAGCAAATTCTTCTCCAGTCAAGCCTTTGGATGAGAGCACGGACTCTGGGCCAATATCCTGACTGCAGCCTTGTGGATCATGAAGTTGTTGGTGCTGCTAAGCTGTGCCCAGATTCCTGACTCAGAACTAACTATGAGGAAATGTCCTGTTAAGCTGCAGGGTTTTTAAGGAATTTCTTGTATTAAACAAGAGAACTAGCATTTCTTTACATGAATTATAAGGGAGAGCCTCTGAAAATCACTGAAGGGAGCAACTCACCAAAAATATGAAAGCCTCTCCAATTCGCAACCCCCAAAACTCTTAATGAAATCTATTCTAGGGGATAAATGATAGGACAGTATTCATATGAACAAAAACACAAGCCCTAAGAAACTCATTGGTCCAGTAAAGACCAGCCAAGTCCTACAGGAATGGCATAGAGGAACTTTTCTGCATCAGGGTGAAATGCAAACAGCAGTAAGACCTGAGGCAAGAAAAGGAAAACATCTTCCCCAAAAGAGTTAGGTCAATGTCAATACTTGGTTCAGACCTCCTCCACAAGGTGAGGAAAGTTGTGCAAAAGTTGCTTTATAATTCTAAGGTCATAGACCTTGATGGTGAAAGGAATGAGAAAGAACTAGTGTCATTTGCAAATGGGAACTTGAGGCTTAGAAAGAAGACCTGTCCAACTTGCAACCTGTTGGTGGCATAGCTAGGAAGAGAATCCATTGCTCTTAGCTCAATTCAATTCATTTTCCAATGTCAAATGCCAAAAATAAGAGGGAGGCATTTTAGACAAAATAACTCACTCATTTCATTCTTCATAAAATGTGACTTACAGGGTATCTTACATAAAAGGATTTTAGGAGAAAAATTAATAATACATGTATATGTGTATGAACACATCTCACTGTATGAAAGAGCTTAGATGCATAAATGACTAAATGATAAGCTTTTGACTATTTACTTTAAAAAACAGGAGATTAGGAGATAAAGCAACTTAGGAAGGAAATGAAAGGATTCTGTGCAACAGGCGAGTAGTTTATAATGTACTATTTCCTTGCTGAAAACAGAAAAGACAATATTTACTGTAGCTGAGCAGGGGAAAGATGTGCCTATCATAAAATAGATTATGTTTAACATGATATTTTCATCTGATAACTGGGATGAGTATGAAAAATAATATTTGTATAGCACTTCATCATTTACAAAGCACTTTGATGCAAAGTATGTCATTTATTTCTTGCAACACCATATATGGTAATCAAAGGAGACATTCATTTCATGGATAAGGAAAATAAGAGAGATAAAACAACTAACATTCATATTTCCAAATAGGCTAAAGCCTGAAATTGGAGTTCTAGCCTTCTGAAGCTAAATACTTAGATAAGAATAGTAGACGGTAATATACTACATAATTGCTAAGAGAGATTTGCAGTATTCCTCCTCCCATGCAAAAAAGATAGACACCATAAATCTATATAATATTTCTTGGTCAATTAATAAATATTTTTAAAATTAATTTAAAACTATACAAAAAGAAGTGCAGGTGAAAATTATTCCCTATTTTTAAAAAAAGGCATCTTCCAGATTCTGTCAGTGTTTCATATAGTCAAGGAAAGATTTCTCTGAGTTGATTTCTCCTCTAGAACATGAAGACATAAACCTAGTGTCTGCTGTGAACAGTAGAACAAGCCTTAGGGATACACAGCTATAGTGATGACAGAATGGAGGAAGGGGGTGCTTGATTGACAAGCAGTTTTGAAGGATTCTCAAGTGTGGTCTGCATAACAGGACCATTTTGTTATTTCTTTGAAATAGAAATTACTGAACTCCCCTCCAGACCTACTGAATCAGCAATGGGGTGGAGCCCAGCAATCCAGTCTAACATGCCTCCAGGGCATTCTGAAGAATAGTAACTATTGCTTTACTGCTTTACTCTCTGGGCAGGTAAGGAATCAGAAAAATTTATATCAATAAGCCAGTGATAGGCTTATAAAATTTTGAGAAATTCATAGTCTATGAGTCACAAATTTTGTTTTTCATTGAACTGTGTGTTCACTTGTAAGGATTACCTTGTGATCCACAGAAATAGATGACGACGATTTGTGTATCTTTCAGATAATAGGATGAAACTGGTTATGGCTCCAGCTCTGACTTTCGAGTCCACACATAAGAAACCACTAATATAAGCAAAGGGACTCAGAAAAGGCCCAGGACAGCCACATGGCCCTTGGAAAATGTAAGTCATGCCCAGTTAAATGAGATAATCCATTTCAGACACTAGAGGAGATACCACACACCAAATTTATAAATCGATCTTTCTACATAAAAGCAATAACTCAGACAATTTAAAAATAAGCATCCTACTCCCAATAAGATCTGCTAATGCATATAGTGCTAACTATATGCCAAACACTGTTTTAAGTGTTTTACACATGGTAACTCATTGTGAATGACTATTTAGACTATTACTGTCCTCATTCCAATCTTAGGAGATAGAAACTATAATTATCTTCATAACAGAAGCAAGAAAGCTGAGGCACAAAGACTTTTGAGACTTACTCCAGGTGACATTTGAATCCAAAGTACTCTGGTCCTAGAATCCATTATTTCAATTACTACAATTCACTGACTCTTCAATAATTTTAAACTCTGAAGTTGGTTGAAGAACATCCTGAACATGATGAATTTGAGTTTAAAGTATTTTGAACATCATGAACTTGGGCCTTCAATTTGCAGATATTTCCCTCTGGTTATTTATAACAACTGTTATCAACTCCAACCAGTCTAAAATATCTTCTATAGTGAAATTTTAAAAAGTACAAAAGGAGTTATCAATACAGTCTTTCTTTCACACAAGGCAAAAGTCATACTAACTAAAAGCTATCATGAGCATGAAAAATCATTTAATTACATAAGCCTAATTTACAATATTGAAACCACCTCTAGATATCTTGGCCAACCATGGAAGCTCTGGACCTCTTTAGACTTCCTCACAAATTGTATATAGATCTAATTAAGCTGGTACTTTTGTTTGTTTTTAAGCAATGGCATTTTCTTTGAAAGGTGGAGGAAGTCAATTCTTCTGTTGAACCTCAGTATTTGATCCATAACCCTTCCCAGTGTTCATCAGAGTTTTATTGATATTCATAAGGACCATGTTCCAAGGTAATTGAGGGTCTTTGAATGAACCATCTACACCTCTATCATGGTACACTGCAAAGCTATGATTGAGACAAAGTAGTTTGCCTTAAGCATAGAAATGGTCAACTGGGAGCCTGGAACAGATTGAAGTCTTCCGCTCTTCTTTCCAAGTTTTATTGCAGGGAAGAGAAAACTCCAAGAACAAGAAATTTTAGAATTCTGGAACCAACAATGAGAATATCATAAAATTGTTAGCATCATTAGACCATTTGTTGCCTAAATTCCTTTCTAGCATTATTGCCAAAATTCTTCTGATCAAGATGATGGGGGTGAATGCAACAGTATTAATAGAGTTTATTATGTACAAGATAGTGTATATGTTCATACAAAACACACATTCATTATTCCAAGTGGGGCTTACGTCAACTCTGTAATGTGCAATTAACTCATAACACTGAGGTTTAAAGAGTTTAAACAACTCACTTGGTAAATGCCAAAATGTCATTTAAAGTGCCTCCAATGAAGGAAAACTTGCCATATCTCAAGACAGCCTCACTGAACTCCAATTGCCATTACTGTTAGAAAAGTTTTGACTTTATTTTGCTTTCTTCCTCGGCCTCTAATATTTGTCTTGGTTCTGCTCTCTTGAGCTCATACTTTTAGCAGACGATTCCTCCCAAATAAGGCTGAGAGGACTGCCAACTCCCTTTATCATCTAGGCAGGTTTCTTCCTCTTCCTGTTTAAGTAGCATCCTATACAGACTTCCTCACTAGTATCTACACTCAGTATTAAAATTGTTAGTTTGCATTTTCTTCCAATGACCATAAACTTGTTTAAGGTAGGGGTCGTTCCCAACATCATCTATGTATTACAGACACATTGCTCAACACATAGCTTTTCTATTTATTTCACTAATATTTTAGTTGAGATACAATTCACATAACCATAAATTCCAACCATTATAAATGTGCATTTTAGTGATTCATATAGTATGTTCAATAATTGTATGATCAATATCACTACCAAATTACAGAATATTTTCATCATTCCCAAAAGAAATCTGATAATCAAAAATAGTGGCTCCATTCTCCCTTCTCCACAGCCAATGGCAAACAATAATATGTCTATGGATGTGCATATTCATATAAATGGAGTAATAAAACATGTGGCCCTTTGTATCTGGTTTATTTCATATAACAAGTTTTCAAGGTTTTGTCCATGTTAAAGCATGCATCAGTGCTTCATTTCCTTTTAAGGCTTCATAATATTAAATTTTATGAACATGCATTTTGTTTGTCCATTAATTATTTGATGGCTATCTAGGTTACCACTTTTTGGCTATTATGAATAATTTTGCTATGCACAATCATGTAATGAAGTTTTTGTGGCCATGTTTTAATTATCTTGGATAGATATATAGTAATAGAATTATTTGATCATGTATTAACCATATTTAATGTTCTATAGAGCTGCCAAACTGTAGCCGGAGTGTTGTACCATTTTATCATCTACCAGCAGCATATGATCATTTTAGTTTCTCTACCTCATTACCAACATGTTATCATCTGGGGTATTTTTGTTATTATTATAGCTCTTTTAGTGGATGTAAAGTGGTATCTCATTGTGGTTTTGATTTTCATTTCTCTGATGATTAAGTGTCAAGCATCTTTTCCTAGGCTATTAACCACTTGAGTATTTTTGAGAAATACCTATTCAGATCTGTAGTCCATTTAAAAAAAATTGTAGTTGTGTATAGACAGAATGATTTCATTTTATTAGTTTATTTTTATGTGCTGCTGAGGATTGAACCCAGTGCCTCACACATGCTAGGCAAGTGCTCTGCCACTAAGCCACAACCCCAGCTCTGTAGTCCATTTTTAATTGGGTTAATTGCCCTTTTATCATAACCATCTTAATCTATTCTAGATATAATTCCTCTATTGGATATATGAATTGAAAATATATTCTCTTTTTTTTTTTTTTGGTACTGGAGATTGAACTCAAGGACATTTGATCACTGAGCCACATCCTCAGCCCTGTTTTGTGTTTTATGTAGAGAGAGAGTCTCACTGAGTTGCTTAGTGCCTCGCCATTGCTGAGGATGGCTTTTGAACCCGTGATTCTCCTGTCTCAGCCTTCCTAAGTGCTGGGAAGTTGTGCTCCATCTGTGTACTATGAATCAAAATGCACTCTGCTATCATGTAAACCTAAACAGAATAAATTTTAAAAAAAAAATAAATAAATAAATAAAAGAAAATATATTCTTGCATTCTATAGGATTCTTATCCCCTTTCTTAATGGTGTCAACATAGAACTGTTTAATTTTGATGAAGTCCAATTTCTCTGTCTTTTTGTGTTTCCCATATGTCTATGAAACCACTGATGAATACAAGGTCATAAACATTACTCCTATGTTTTCTTCTAATAGTTTTGTAGTTGTAACTTATGAATTTGTGTCATTGACCCATTTCAAATTAATTTTCAAATGTGAGATACAGAAAGGGCCCAACTTCACTATTTTGCATAGATACCCAATTGTCCCAGTAACATTTATTGAAAAACTATTCTTTCCTCCTTTCAGTGTCTTGACACCCTGTTGAAAATCAGTTGACCATAAACATAATGGTTTATTATGGCCTCCCAATCCGATTCCATCAATCTTTGTATGTATTTCATTCCGATAGCACATTCCCTGATTCCTGTAACATTTGAATGAATTTCAAAATCGAGCAGTGTGATTCTTCTAGATTTCCTCATCTGTTTTTCAGATTTATTTTGGGTTGCCTAGAATCTATTTATCTAAATAGGATGCATGACACTTAACATACGATGTCTTCCAAGCAATGAACACATGATATAACTTCATGCAGTGAGGGCTACTTTAATATAGTTCAACAAATCAACAGAGGTTTTATGCTTTAAAGTCCATGGAAAAAAGAATAAATGGGGGCTGGGGTTGTGGCTCAGAGGCAGGGCACTTGCCTAGCATGTGTGAGGCACTGGGTTTGATTCTCAGCACTGCACAAAAATAAAAGAAAGGTCCATTGAAAACTTTAAAAAATATTAAAAAGAAGAATAAATGAGTGAATATGATAATCAGTGAATACGAATGAGAATCCAACTGCTATTGAAAACATACAATGTCCACCTTCTTGAATCCCATTTCCCTTCTCAACAAGCCATCTTGTACAAATCAGTTTTCAAGATAGAGCTCAGCCTCTTTTGTCACATCTTCACCCATAAATTCTCTTGTTTCTTTCCCTTTTTCCCATGACCAACAATGATGGAAAGGCGATGGCCATGAATGACACATCTCCATCCACACCTTTCCTTTAGAAGGTACTCTAGGAAACTTGTTTTAGCAGAGCTACACACACACACACTGATTCCCCATCTGTCCCCACCCCCTGCTGTTTGTGAGAGCTGATCCACAAGTGACTATAAAACAGGCTTTCCCATAATTAAAGTGAAACAACATAATTTTAGCAATTAGATCAGTGGATGAGAAAAGAAGCTCTAATATTAGTATTACATATAATATTAAATCATCTGGGATGCTGTTTATAAAAATTATTTCCTGGCTTTGAATGCCTTCTAAGGATCAAGTTAGCAAAAGGTGGGCCCTGGGGAAGTAAAATATCACCCTGTATCAGCTGGGCGGTAGAACAAACCCAGAAGATACTGGGTATTACTAAGAAGTTTAGCACCCCTAACAGCATCCAAACTGTAACATTTTCAATATTTTTGTAGAGCGGTACATCCTCAATATGGAATTAGAAGGAGTTCAAGGACAAATGATTTGGTTTATCGGTTCATACATCTGACCATAAGAGAAAAAAATACCCTACTTCTTCAAAGGAAGAATATCCTACTCTTTAGCCCACTTCAAATCTTATATTTTATTTATACCAGCAGAACATGTTACTTTAATGGATCCATTGTTTACCATCAATATATGCAAAGAATCCATTTAGAATTCCACTGTTTCTTATAAAAAATAAGTTTATGTATTTTTAAAGATGTTCTCAAGCACATAAATATATATAAAGTTAATTTTCATTCAAAAACATGATTTATACTTAGGAAATTAATTAATTTTGAAATGGCTTATAATTGATATGGACTGGTCTTATTTCAAATACTGGGTCAGGAAGTATTAGAAAAAGCTAAGTAAAGAAAGGAAGATAGAATGTATCAGCACATCTGCCAGCTTTCTCTTTGTCTCCTGTCACTGAATCCAAGAAATGTATCATATTGATCATTGTTTAGGAATAGTAACATAATGATCCACTTTAGAAGATACAGAAGCAAAAACAAACAAACAAAAAAAACCTTGATGTTTATATTTATGTTGTCCCAATAACACAGAATGAGGATAGTACTGAATTATGACCATGTGAACATCATCTCCTCAACAAAGTACATTGCCTTCAAGTGATAAAAGCAATGTAGGTGTTAAAGCTGGACGTTTTACCTGAATCAGTTGCTACCATTAGGTTGTCCTTGCCAAAAAAAAAAAAAATCACCCACCTCAGCCATATTTAATTTTTTATTAGTGCAAATACATGTTTATTTAAGAAATGTCAGAAATTAGATGTAATTTTGTCATGTGCTTTAACTCCATGTCAATTCCAGATTTAATTCTAGCATATTTCTAAAGCAGAAATGTCCAGAATTTATGACAATTTTATTTATTCAGCAAACATTAATTTGTGCACCTCTTATGTGCCAGGAAACAAATGATAATCTTGCCTCAGGGATCTCATAGTCTGGTATTTATTACAATTATTTCTTTGGTATTCAGACTTAAGGAATTTATTTTGTCTCTACTGGGTATATTCTGTGAGATAAAATGTCTAGAGGTTTTATTTTACATTGGAGTAATTTGTGATTTCAGTATGATGAAACACAATTCAATCCCCCTCTGTGGTACTGGTCCTCAACAAGTCAACATGGCTTAGGTACATGTTAGACTATAAATTCTAAAATTTATGCACAAGTGACTCAGCTGCATTTCCACATGAAAACTATAACCTTTGGATCAATAGCAGTATATACCCAACTTGTAACTTTTATATCAATATAGTCCCTGTCTGCGGTGTCAAAAGAAAATAGCTATGTTCCAATTATGAAATATAGCAAACTGAATTTTCATTTTTGTAATTAATACATCCACTGAAAGACAATGTTTGGTTTTCCTGTTAAATTTTTCATGCTGTGAGTAGAACTTGAACAGTTAAACTCCAATGTGAGGGCAGACCAGTTACTCCCCATGCCAAACACTGATATGTAGAATTGGTTATTAAACACCTCCAATCTTAAGTCTGCAGAGATCATCATTTTCAAAATTATGGTTCAGTTTGATTATAAAGCATATAAAGAAACATGTACCAAAATGGACAACACAATGACTATAGGTTATCAGAGACATGGCTTTTTCTATTAAAACACAATAATCTTATGATTTTTCATAGCTGAGTCTAATCATCTTGAGAAAAAGAAACATAGCTGTATTTGTATTCTGTTGCTTATTTGCTTTTTAAATTAGAGAAGAAAAGAAAAAGAAAAAAGGACCATGGGGTTTTCAGGGCTAAGGCTACTACCAAAATAGATATTTAAACAGTGGGAGAGGAAAAAAGAAATAGGGAAACCAGTCTTGACAAGAACGCTCTTTAATTTTGCAAATGTGATATGTGCTTTTGCATGGACATAGGGCTAATTATTTCCACTAAGATGCTGCTATAAAATAGAAACACTCAAGAGGCAGCTTTGTGCATTTCTTTTTAAACCAATGCCTGGATTGAGTGATTCAGTGTAATATAACACAATCATCCCTGAGCCAAGGACTCATCAAGGTCCAGTAAACAAACCACAGTGAAAGGCTACCAAGGGGACCATAGCTGTGGTACCACAGAAGGCACCCTCCCACTTGGCTTCAGCAGAGCAAGGGCTACATGGCACTTTTCAGCACCTACTTGCTCAGTTTCCTCTCCAGTCGCTGCTAGCAGCTAATATGTACTCAAAGCAGACTCTTAACTGGTACATGTGAAATGGACACTTTTGCACAATGGTTTTGTTGGAATGCAATGCAAGGTAGATTTAGGGAGACTAAATTTCCACTAAAAACGTTACATTTCATGGAACTCAAAACAGTTTAGGGGCTGGGGATGTAGCTCAGTGGGAAAGCACCTGCCTAGCATGAATGAGGCCCTGGGTTCAATTCCTAGCACCAGGAAAAAACAAACAACAAACAAAAAGTTTAAAAGCTAACTTGGATTATGTTGGTCACATAAGATGTGAACACAAACATCATCTTTTTAAGAAGAAATATGAGTTATAAATAGTATTGAGATGCAATTCTTTGCAGTCTAAAAAATCAAGTGTCCATCATTAAACCCTTGGCATGCAACTCTGGGTCAGCTAACCATTCCTCCACCCCTGCCTCATTGTTATTGAACTATGGAGAGCTCCTGGCAGGTACAGACAAACTCAAAATAATGCAGATGCTATAAACATGGGCATTGCAAAGAATCAGATCCCTTTTTCTTTTAAAGTGGTATTCTTCACATGTTATTTTACTGTATTCCAGTTGACATCATATAAATGAAGTTTCTGCCATTTTTCAACTTTAAATATAGCTCTCAAAGAAAGTTATAGTAAGCAGATATACAGATGAACCCATTTCTCAACAAACCATGTGTATTCTTCTATTCTATTCTCTTTTCAACACAGAAATACCTAGTTCCTCTCTCAATTATCAAAAAGGCTGATCAAAAAACAGTGAAGTCCCCTGTCTGTACGGACAGCCTGTGTCTCGTCACACAGCACTCCCATGTTGGAGCTTTCATCCATCTGCAGCCTGTATGTTGAATAATGTGAAATGTAAAATTTTTAATTACTAATTAATCTCCCCTGGAGCTGTCCACGACTTTTGCAAGCTAGAACACAGAGCACAAGAGAGCAGAAGATCCATGGCACCACAAGTCTCCACCTTGATTACACTGCATCCAAGCCCCCAGGCCACATGATTCCTAATGAAAGCTTTCAATAGGACACATAACCCCTGAAGAAGTTTCTCAGGCTGCCTCAAGGATTACTGCTCTGGGAAGGGAACCTAGTGTGGAAGCACTGGGATTGCAGTTGCATATGTGTCCACGTGGCCACACAGCATTTTAAGTACAGTTTCCGAACAGACCAAGAAGTTTCAATCGTTTTTACATGCTTTAAATGATGAGGTTAAATATATCACTTACAGGATAAACAGCATCCGCAATGCTTAGCTCGAAACTTCAAAGACCCAAATCTTGAAAGCAAACTCCAGGCACATGCAAATAAACCCAAAATGAAATGGGAAGGATTGCATGGACTGTACCAATGAGCCAACAACTTCTTGTAGCCCCAGAACAATACTGTATCTCTGTGAAAGGGGGATGGATGGTACTAACCATGCCCATTTTAGAAATATAGTAATGAAAAAGAATCTCAGATTGGTGGTGTGGCCAAGTTCACATGGAGTTCCTTCTAGAGAGGTGATCCAGTGGAATTGAAAAGACAGGGTTTTTGTGTTGGCAAACTTTCAGTCAAAGCTACCAAACTATGCACCCTATCCTTATCCTTATCCTTACAATCGCTCTAATTTTTTCCAAATTAGTTGAAGAGGAAAACTCAGTTGTTTTCTCTATACTATTCAGAGAAGGCTTTGACTTTTATTTATTTATTTAGGTACTAGGGATTGGGTGCTTAAAAACTGGGCCACATCCTCCCGCCATTTTTTATATTTTATTTAGAGACAGGGTTTCACTAAGTTGCTTAGGGCCTTGCTAAGTTGCTGAGGTTGGCTTTGATCTCAAGATCCTCCTGCCTCAGCCTCCCAAGCTGCTGGGATTATAGGCATGCACCACTGTGCCTGGTTAAAGCACTCACTTTTTATAGCATACCAATATTTGGGTTTTTTTTTCAACGCATCAACCAATTCTCTGATACCAGGTAAGTGGCCTACAACTCAGTCCAATTCTGACACTATGTACCTGCAGCTACTGCAGACCTCATGAGTTAAGGGGGTCTCTCACACTGCCCCCACTTTAGACATTTATCCAAACAGTGATCTACCAGGTTATCCACATTTCTGTCGAACTCGGCAATAAACTGGAGGTATAAGCAAAATCAGGTTTGATAATTTGCTAGAATGGCTCAGAGGAACACTGCCTTATACTTACCTGTGTATTAAAAAGGACTAAAGGTCCATATGAATGAGTGGATGAAGAGTACACAGAGCTAGGTCTAGAATGGTCCTAAGTGCAGAAGCTTCTGTCCTGGTAGAGTTGAAGGGTGCCACCCTCCTGCCATATGGATATGTTCACTAGTAGGGGACCCATCTGAATTCTCTATTATGGGATTTTTACAGAATCTTCATCACACAGGCATTATCAGTCATTAATCAATCTCCTATTCTCCTCCCCAAAGGAGAAAGGGTGGGAGCTGAAAATACCAGGCTTCTAATCAAAGCTTTGTCTTCCCATCTAGGACCCTTCAAGATTCACCTCATTATAACAAAGGATATTTCTATCACCCAGGAAATTCCAAGAGGGTTAGAAGTTCTAGGTTAGAAAACAGGGTCAAAAACAACCACATCAAATTTCTCAAATCTGTTCTTCTAAAACTACTCCCTGATATGAACATTTTTAAATGCTTAAAAATTTTACTTTCTACTACTAAGGTACATTAATTGTATAACTTTTTTCATGTATGCATCGTGAATATGTATTTATGGAAATCACGCAAACTTTGCTGAAGGTGTTATTCCCAAATCCACTGTGTCCAGAAACACAGTTGCTATTCCCAATACATTTCTCCCCTTTAATGTGAGAACACGTGGACATCAAGAGGGCAAAAAAACATTATTCAACATTCCTGTACTTTCTTATTCCTATTACTCTGATACCTCGATTCCAATGTTCTTCCTGTAACACATACAGCCATGTGAACGCAAAGGCTTCCTGTTTTATGCAACCATTCCTGAAACTAAAAATGTAGAAGGTACAATGTTGGCATTCCCATTTTTTTTTATCTCTGAACAGTTTTGTACTGAGTCACATGATAACATAAATGCACACTGAGGCTCTTTTGTGTTACTCTGGATTATTTATGTGTTTCTCTCTTCTATGAGATTAGGAATTACTCTAAGGACATGTTGACACTAACCCTTATATCCCCAATACCTAATCCATAGTGAGATTTCAATGTTCAGTAAGTGAGTTAATGGATGGACAGATGAATATGTACAGTTAAGCCACATTGCCCAAATAAACATATGGATAAATAGGTGAACAGAACTAAATATGGAAAATCTGAGGGTGGAAAGATCCCTTTGGAAAATGGAGGGAAATGCTTCAGTCAAAAATCTATTTTCAAAAGCTCAGGCAATTTTTCATAGATGCTATTTGAGTAGAGTTCCCTGAGACCTCTTACTGAACAAATATTCCACATATATACCATTTCCCCCTAGATCCATGAGTCAAAGCAGCTTTGCAAAGGTGATTCAGAGGCAGATTTGGGAAAACATATAACACATGCTTGACTCAGGAGAAATCAGAGACTTGAGGGGGTCAGTCGACTCACCAGGTTTCGAATTTGAAATTTGCTTTGGCTCAAAAACAAAAGCATCAAAGTTGGATATTAACAATCTATGTCTCTAGGATTTTTCAAATACTTTTTAATTACAACAGTACAGTCTACTGTAGACATCATCTCCTTTTGTCACATACTTTTAATATTTTAAGTGTGATTATTGTTCTCACAGCATATAATTACATTCACCAATAAATACTAACACATCTAATTCAGTTCCACCACAGTGAATATAATTTAGAAGGATGAGATATATCTTCTAATTAACTGTTTCTTCTCTATATCAGAATAATTTAAAATAATAGGATGGATCACCCTTTAAATTCTGAATGCAAGTAAATTTTGCCCTCATTCTGGATATAGTCAACTTAAGGGTCATCGTAATTATTTTGTTAAATTTGTTAAACCTTCTAAATGCTTTTCTCTTTATGAGAAAGCCATACTCAAGGGACACTGCCACTCACATGACTGATTTCAATGGTAAAATAATAAATAAATAAATAGGCCTGATATCTTCAATCTGGCTTTAGAACTTAAAACCAAATGGGCCTGGTTGTAGGGGCTGGTATTGTGGCTCAGCGGTAGAGCGCCTGCCTCGCATGCGTGAGGCCCTGGGTTCGATCCTCAGCACCACATACAAAGCAATAAAATAAAGACATTGTGTCCATCCACAACTAAAAAAATATTTAAAAAAAAAAACCAAATGGGACTAAATTCAAGGTCCAGTTGGGCTCATATGATGTGGTCAAAAACAAGCCACTTCTCTCCCGAGCCTTCATTTCCTTGTCCATAAAATAAGCACACCATCTATACCTCAGAGTTATACTTCACTCAAGTGAGAGTCTTTGTGAAAGTGCTTCACAGTCAGTCAACTGCTGTCCAAATAACAGTGATTCTGAGTTTGTGTGCACATTAAGATTGCTCAAACAATAACATCACTGCTGAATACACCCATTAAAATGTAGTGGTTTATGGGAGGTATGTGTAGACATTGCCTTAAAGAATGTAAACTATACTCAGTAAAAACCTCAAGGCATAATCTTATCCATATATAATCCCCTAGGTATTAAGAATTTGGGGGGAGGATATTAAAGCAAAATCCTGCTAAAATAATAATATAGGAATGCATAGAAGCATTTGGGCATAATGTGACTGAGTTCTATGGTAAAGATAATCTTGCTGTCTAAGAAACTAGACTAAAGGCATTTCACCAGATAGAAATGGAAAATTGATGAATATCAACTCATAAAACATGGACCTGCAAGAAAAAAAATTTCTCAGACATGGGTCTATCTTCCTGCAGAGTTAGCCTTGTTTTCTATCTTCCTTTTTCTTAGTGAATTTGAGCTTTCCCCTGATTGATCACCTTCAACTATCCCCTATCATCTACAAAAGACAGGCTGAACTCTTAATCTGACCTCCAAACTAGTCCACAGTCTGCCACAGGAAACCATCCAGCCCCCACACCACTACAAGCCTCCAGTGGTTTATTTCACAGCCCCTGATGCTTGTCCTTACTTGAATGCAGCCTTGGCCACCCCACCCTGGGTCAGTAAAAATCTATTTTCTCAGGTTCTCCTCCCTTCTTGTTTCAAAAATCAATGCCATCCATCCTTCCAGTAACATGCAAAGCTTCTAATCAGAGTTTTCACATTTTTCCACCTTTGAAAGCACAAATTACACTATGGTATGAACCACAGTTTACCTTACGTAATAGTAGGGGCTATTGGAAGTTGACAACCGAGTTGTATATGTCTCTCTCTTTCAGTCAACTTTCCTGCTCCTGTGAGTTCCCTCAAAAGACCACAATGCCGCTGTATAGCAACAAGTCAGTCCATGTTTATAGGAATGAAGGACATTTTAACTACGAACAGAACTGGAAGAGCCAAGAGCAGAGATAGATAAGGAAGGGCTAATCTCTACTATGTTTAGCCTTGTGCCTCCACATACATGATAATCCCATTATCTGTGTAGAAAAGGTAAAGGGAATGTAACTGAAGAGAACAGCACTGCAACCTTATGTGCAGTTAAGTGTTGACATGACTGGCAGCAGAGAAGCAGGACTGCTTTTTAATTCATGAAAGAAATCATTGTTAATACAGCATTTGCTGCTCAAGAACTGGAATGGGACTCAGAATGGTGTACACACTGTCACTTAGTAAAACACATGTCACACAAGAGTCCAACAACACAGTGACAAAAGTACTTGTCTAATCATATGCATCTAGAGTTTTGATGGCTGTCTTCTGAGGGCTTAGAAGCCACAAAACAGATTTGTCATGACCCTCAAAGAAGAAGAGAATGATCAATAGTGGTGCATGAGCAGCTTCCAAAATATAGATAATAAACTAAGATGCAGAAATACAACCCAATCCAAAGTAAGCGAAAATTGCAAAGAAAAAACTTAACAAGGCATCATTTGCACTTAAACATAAACACACACACAGAGAATAATTACTATCATTTAATTCTGGTGGATTTGAGGAGAAATTGATATATTTAAATGGCTTGTGCCAGGATAAACTAGTAGCAAACTTCAGAAGGAAACTAAAGATTCTAGTCATTCTCTTCCATGTGGGAATCCCAATGTTAGAACTCTGAGGCAAAGAAATAGCTTAAAAAAAAAAAAAAAACCCACACATGAACAAGTCCCTCATAGCTTTGCTCGTAACAACAAAAATGGAAACCACCTCAATGTCCCACACAAGGAATTCCTTACAAAAGAGAGAGCTCCTCATCTTTACCTTATATAGGCATGGTAAGTCAGATTTGTACAGACTATAACATATAACAATATCCATACTGGAAAAACTAGAAAACAGAGCAACGGCATAAAAAAGAGACTTACTTTTCAATAATATTTTTGTATAACATTATTGTGTTATTTTAAAGGAAATTACTAATAAAATCAATTTAAGAAGCTTCTGCCTGTTAACTAGCACATTTGTATAAAGTAAAAAGACAACTTAGACTATTGGCTCTAAGAAGATCAAAGAAGAATGACAGAGCTGAAGGAAGTGGCTTGATCTGTGAGAGGGAGCAGAACACCTGCAGTTAGCCACATGGAGAGACCATGTGGGCAGCACTCACCTGTGGAGGTCGAGGCTTGTAGGGGGAACTGCACTCGAGGTCAGCTAGGATGCTGGTCAATGAGTCTATCTCTGCATCCAGGCTGGAGCGCCTCTCCTCAAGAGTCTTGCCTCCAGGATTTCCCTGCTAGAAACAACATGCACATTAAAAATAAATAAATTTCCATGGAGAGCCTTATGAGTTCAAATCAATCAAGTTTGCCCTGTGTGTTTTTCCAAGTTTTTTTCTCACACCATTATGCATTTAAATTTTTTTTTTTTTTTAAGCTTTTCAATAACTCTCATTGAGGTGGGCTGGGGTAGAATTATCTCATTTGACAGAAAAAAAAAACGAGGTGCATTTTTTCCCCAAGGTCATATTGATTATTTTAGACATAATGAGTACAAAAGTAAAAGAGAATTATTGTCCTCATCCTTGCACTTAAGGAACAGACCTATTGAGAAGCTATCTCAGGAGTAGCAATGGGCAAAGATGGGAGAATTACAGTCCAGAAGAAAATCATCACTTGAAAACATGAGAGCACAAAAGAGTTTGGGTACCTGGGCTCAGTGGCTATTTGATGTCTACCTGTGAGAGACAGACGGCAAGGCCCAAGCAATTCACCTAAAACATGAATTAAAACAGGCCACACAGGCTCTGGAGATGGGCTAAAGAGGAAGCAGGGACAGTGAGCACTGAGGATGGCTGAGGATCTATGGATTTGATGCATCAGTGCCCCCAGATACCTGCACTCAGTATCAATAGGATAAGAGTTGGGGCAATAACACTGCCACAGGACATTGCCAAAAACTGTGATCCAGTTTGGGAAAAACAAGTAAAGACTATGCCTAAACTTCAAGGCGAGGAGATATGAAGTGATGTGAACCTAGGAGCTGGAAGCAGGGCAGAGTAAAATAATATTTTAAGTTGACACTGGGATAACGATCATCTATGCCTGATACACGTCTAAGAGTTTATCACTCAAAGTGCATCTTCAGTATCCCAGGAGAAATGAAATGACGGGCAGTTATTGTCTAATGAACCAAAAAGGACTTAGAGAAGAAGGACAAATGTCAGGATAGTGTTTAATGCCAGCAAGAGTCTAGAAAATGCATTAGCCATGCATCTAAAATATCCTCAGCAACAACAAAAATTTGGTGCCCCGACAGGCTACCATTAAACCTTACAATGCTTGAAGGCAATTGGCTGTTTGAGAGAACATGTGACATCAGGCATAATGCATAATGGCATTGCCTATTAAGAACACTAGTTCCTTTTGTCCTAGTACATTGCTTACCAAGCCAGCTTCCCTGAGTCCTGGCATTTATTTAACTTATTCTTCTGTGTAAAAGCAACTGAATGGGATCTGGTACGTCTGTAAGCCTGTGGTGAATTCAGCCAGCAGGAATGATTCCCTCCTGGACCTGATCTATCCCAAGCATGCTCATAAGATCAGCTCATAAGATCAGCTCTCTATGAAGTTGTGGCCTTGGAGCCAAACCCAGATTGCTACTTGCCTCCTAAGGAAATCTGGTATTCCTGTTTGTGAGACTTCTTTATATATGAGTGCCCCTTATCATATGGCTTAAGTAGCCATCTCATGATTTTCTCACTCTGCATATATAATTATGAAATGCTATGTTACCTCACCTTGGTAAATTAACTGTCCCAATAATATGTGGCATCATCTAAGCACTATGCTTTTTGTGCACTTGTCTGTTGATGATTAATATCTCCCTGGGAGATAATGGAAGTTTCCTGAGGACAAGGACGTTGTCTGGTTTGGCCCTCATTACTTCCCCAGAATCTAATCAGGGGCCTGACCCAAGTAAGGGTTCAATAAGTATTTGGGGGTAAATAATTTAATAAACAATGACTTTGCCATTGGTCCAGCCAGAAACCTCTCTTCTATCAACATCTTTGGACTAAATGCAGCTTGAGATATAACAGGAAACAGTGGAGGCTCAAGTGTATCATATAAAAAAGGAGCCAAAACTCTCAGTGTGTATGCATATATGTGTGTGCACGCTGGTATGCATGTGTGTGTCAGCCTGGATAACACAGCCTGGCTTCTGAAATTGAGAGATTTTCCTCAGCTCCATTGCCTCACCCAAAAATGTAAAAAGTGGTATAATAGGATGGTTGTATTTTTCTCAGAGTCTGAGTTTCCAATCTGACTAAAGCTTTAAGGCCAGTGGGTCTTTGTTGTAGAAATAGATGTTTTCAAGATGCTAATCCCTCCATCTAAGATAATTCCATCTTTATCCCAAAGGGTATTAATAATTATGAAACACCATGGAATTATAAAAATAAAGCCCACTTTAACATTTAAAATGCAAGTGAACACTCTAGCCAATGGGTCCCAGAAAGGCAAGACACCGGGAAGAAAAATGGAAGACAAATAAGAATCAGGTGAACTTGATTCTCTTGTGTGCAGACAAAGTATTATCATAAACATGAATTCAATAAGGGAATTTCTGAATACCCATAGATAGCACACTATGTTGGCCAGGAAAGTGAACTGGGATCTGGCTAAGGTCTTCCCTGGACCACAGTTTCTTCATCTGCAAAATGAAGAGCATATCACCTGCCCTGCCCATTCCAGAGGGAGATTACAAGATTCAGATAAGAAAATGGATGGGAAAATACTCTGTAAATGCTATAATTATGATGATTTTCATAAATGGCATTAATTGTAGCAACCAGTAACTATAAATTAATAGGAATGCTATAGCTATTGTTAATTATTCTTCTTCTTAAGGGAAGCATCATCCATTAACTGTTCCCTAGGGGCATCAGCAAAGAGGATATAATCAGGACTTCAACATCTGTACTTGACTATAGCAGAAAGTACATCAAATTTCCCAAGCCCTAAGTCCATGGGATATCTAACCACAGAGACAAAATTTACAGAATTACCCTGAGCTATACAATGAAACAAGTAATTATGGCATTCAACCAGCCCATGCTTGTGAGACTTCAACTGGTTTCCAGCCTCCTCATTCTCCCTTCCCTCTAAATGGACCTGCTGCCCATTTTCAGTTTCTCAGATTAGGTTGATGCAATTTATTAACAAGTTCCTGCCTAGTGCTGTGGAATTTTGAACAACCCCTCAACCCTCAGCTGCCCAATCTGACCTTATGATAATAGCATTGCTCCTACATTTTAATCCCCAGTATGAATAACAATAGGACTCATTCTCACATTCAAGTCTCTATTTCATATCTTAGTTCAAATAACTGAAGTCCTGCCCAAGTTCCAGCACCAACCCTTCTCTTCACACTCTCAGTTACTCTCTAAGTACCTTTAGATTTATGGGCTATATTGCTAGTCTCAACACTGTATACTAGTTCCCAGGAACCACAGTCCTATAACCACTACTAGAATCCTACAGAAGTACTGACATCTTACCCTTAACCCACCATCTCTGCAGCTCTGCCAGTTACCTGCTGAGTAAATGACCTGATGGAGGCCAAGTAACAACAAAGAAAAGTCTCCTATTTCTTTGTCTACTGTTTCTTCTAGGTAATCACACAGACTCTAATAAGGTGGCCAATATAATACTAACAATCCCTATGTTCTTCAAACATAACTTGAAATAGTCCATTGTCTAAGTCAGGGTTCTATCAAAAAACAAACAAAATGCCTGTATCAAAAGCTAGCACGTAAAACATTTGAGGATTAATTCCATGAAGTAGTACTAAGGGAATACAGAGTTAAGCAGAGGAGGGAAAAGGCCAACTTAAAGGTATTATATTGAGCTGGTCAGCAATGTGGGCAACTATGGCCCCATCCTCCTTGCAGCCCTCTGTGGTGTCCTGTCAAATGTTCCTCAGATCTTCCCCCGCAGACAAATGAAGGAGTAGATATTTATTCTCAGACCACAGTTCTCTATTGGTTTAGAGTTGCTACCAAGTTTTAAACTCTCTCCTGCTTGTCCCATAGAAGGATGGCAGAAAAGGCCCACAATGGAAAGTGACTGAAAAGTATTACAGAAGAGGACATGTGTTACCAGGTCATACCTGTGCAGAGCTCATCACTATGGCCATGCTGGTATTCAAAGATGGATGAGAGCTGGGTCACAAGAGGTATGCAGTAACTGTATCCTTTCCACTAGCAACCACAAATCTCCATGAATAAGCCATTCAAAAGACATTATTTGCTAGGATATGTATTTTTATTCATTCCAGAATACACATATATACATATGTATGTGTGTATATATACACATATATACAAATAAATATATATGAAATATATAAAAATATATGAATATACATATATCAAAACACACATATACATGTATACACATATGTATGTGTATATCAGGAATGAGTGAATACGTATATTCATATATATTATGATTTGGAGCTTATTATGATTTGGAAAATGTCATAATTCTCAGCCACTCAGAGTTAAAAGGTAATTCTACTATGGTTATATAAGAATAGAATATAAAACAAAGAACCCAGACCAAAATGTACACACAAAAGTAAAATACTTCAATAGTCTATATTATAGGCTATTTCCAAGAGTCTGACTTCAGATGGGTCATTTTTGCCCAACTATTGCTAACCAACTAACTAACGGTAATATACATTGATACCAGTAATAAGGCATGAAAGAACATGTTGTTAAGAAAATAAACTCACAGAAAAGTTGAACGAGCAGAAAATAAGTTTACTCACATAATTTTCACCCAGATTCACCAATAGCCAAAAATTTACCACACTCATTCTGTATCTATATAAATTCTATTTGTTGTTACAATTAAACCATTTGTAAAATGCTCTAGAAACCTCCTCACTCTGCCTGTGCCCATCTCAGCTTGCAAATTCTAAAAATTCCTAATTTTTCAATACCATTATCCCATCCAAGAAATTTAATGTGAGTACAGTAAAATCTAATGTGTATGCATTGTCAAATTTCACCAGTGGTCCCAGTAATATTTTTATCTATTAACATTAATTTCATTCAAAATTGAATCAAAGATGGCACACTGAAGTGACATATCCTGGTAGTCTAATTTTAGCACAGGCTCCTATCCTATTTTGTTTTTTACAAAATAAGTTTTCAATAAATATTAGCTACATAATCATTACCTTGACCATAGTCTCAAAATAAATGTTTTGGTTGATAGTCAATTGAGTATATAATTTCATTGTAAGTCTCTTGGTCAAAAGTAAAAGTCAGCTGCTGGGGAGCTTCAAGATACAGGGTTCTTATATATCTTAACATGTGTGATGGTGCCAAAAATTGACTTTGAATACCATAAGCCTTGATTAGTAGTCTCAAGCAGTATAGTATACTAAATAATCTACAAGGTTGATTTATCAATCACTACTCCCCACAGTTTATGACTCTGTGGTGTAAGGCCCCAGAACTTTCATTTCCATCAAGTTCTCAGATAATATTCATGATGCTGGTCTGAGGACCATACTTTGTTAACAACTGTTCTAAGTAGATTTCTAAACAAATGAACAAGAGAGAGAAAGAATAAAGTGAATACATAATTTTGTTTTAGAAACAGTCCTTGTTATGTCATATTAAGGATATCATGAAAATACCAATAGATAATCCAAATAATGGGTAAAAGAGATCTAGACAAAAATAATAATGGAGATAGTGATATTACTATTTATTATAATTGCCATGATATATAATAGGATTAGCCTTCTCACATTATTGCTGGTACTGTTGAGACAGGTGGCATACATCAGTGAGAATTATAGCAAATATGATCTACTTACCTAACAGAAATGCCACTTTATTGAATGAGACTCAAAATGTTGGAAGTTGGGGGAAAATACCTTAATTCATGTTAGGATGTGTATCCTTTCCCCATTTAATTTAGTTGAAATGCTCACCTTTCCAAAAACCTGTTTATCATATCTCATCAAATGCACCCTCTCTTTGAGGACATTACTGATAACCCCACTGATCTGACAACCGAACCCTTCCTTGTCTATCCCTCTTCGATACCAATGATCATAGTGTAACTCTCATTGTCCATTTGTGTGAATGGCTTTTCTCTCACACTGCTCTTTGTCTAAGTAGTATGCAGTCTAAAGAATGCCTGCCCGCCAATCTCATAGACTTTACAGAGCAGTGGCTGACACTACTTGCCCTTTGTGACAAGTGATATCAAATACACTATGTTCTTTCAGATTTGTTGCCATTACATGTTGAGGAGATATAAACTTAAAAATAAAAATAATTCCCTTTCCTAATAAACTAACATAAATACAATTCAACATTTTTAATGTGCCAACACCACCCAACTCAAGTCTCCTTAATGTCCAAGGTCATCAACTGCACAGGTGAAAGGCAGTGGGAAAAGGTGCCTCAAAAAGCCATCTCTAGAGCAAACATGGTAGGATACATAATAGAGAAAATTATTTACAAGATTCAATGCTTTACAAGCTTGACAACTGGGAACACAGCACTGAATTTAAAAAAAAAAAAAAAAGGAGGAGGAGGAGGCAACCTCAGAAGGTAGAATTTTCCATAGGTCTAGTATACTTAAAAGCAAAAATCATCAAGACAGAACCTGAACTCCAGGCTTGGGAAAGCTTCGATTCCTTTTTTTCCTTTATATTCCCTATCTCCTCATCCATCGCAGTCCTAACACTCATGAAGTTGAGAATATTTGGCCCACTCACATCTTTAAAGGAAACAGCCTTACATCCTGCCCTTTCTGCTCAGAGATCTGTATTTTGGACCATGTGACTCCATTTCAGAACACTGAGGCCAACAGAACGAAGGCTGGGCACCTGACCAAAGGTCCATAAGCAGGCTGGTGAACCCAACCTTTGGTCTGTGACAAGAAGATAAGATAGGCAAATAATCCTCTTCCTCCTCTTATGAATCTGAACTGAGAAACATGTAACAAAACTGCCACAGAGATGAGCTATGGCCATGACCAACTGAACAGATAATGTGCATGGCTAATTATTAACCATCAAAACATACAAAGAAATGGAAACCCTACCATAAGAGAGGGGAGAATAGTGGATATGCAAATAATTATTTGAAAAAAAGAATTGACAATGAGAAGAGGATGAAGAGAAAGGGAGGGAGAAAAAACTGAATGGGAGGAAAGAAAGATAGCAAGAAGTCAGTCACAGATGTGTCTTTGACCCTGATGCTAGATTTTATCCATATAATCTTTAAGGTTCACTTTGTTGTCAGAGATGCTCCAGGGGCCTTTCTTTCACAACATCAGCCTACTGGAGCAATCAGCACATGGCCACTCCTTCACAGGGAGGACAGCAGGAAGCCAGGTCTACCTGTGACACCTTCTCTTTGGGAAACTAAGCTGTTACCTCTGTACAATGAGGGGTGGGAACCGTACAAATTCTCTTTTATTTTTTAACCACCAATAATGTTCAAATCTATAATGACCTTCTATAAGTTGCCACCATTATCTTTGCTGCCCACCATCAACAGGACCGAAACCACCAGAGTGAGATTAATTCAGCATTTAAGCCAAATGGGTTAAAGTGGTTTGTACTGGGTATGTAGACATAAGCAGTCTCCATTGTTCACTGTTCTATTTAGAAAAGAAAGCAAAAACTAACCAGGACAAAAAAATTAAAAATTTTAAAAAACTTCACTTTTCATTTTATTTACCTACTCATGAGTTATTTCTACCAAATTCTAACCTTGGTGAAATAAAAATAACATTAGACTATTTTCCTAAAGACCTCTTACAATTAAAACACAGGTTAAATTGCATGAGAATAGTTATACAATAATATATAACAATACATTTTATCAATCTCTCCATCAATAAAGTAAGAACCATAAACATAACCACCCTAGACATTATTTAACAGTAGGATAGATACTTAGCATCCCTTTTTAAGCAACAGAGACATCAGTTAAAAGTGAAATCATACCTAGAACCTCATTATTTTAAACAGATAAAATGCTGCTTTGAGTCAAACACAAGTAGAGGAAGCTGAGGCTTCTACCCATGGGGTTCTCTCTACCGTCCCCAGTAATGTACCTTGAAGAATATCTATAAAAGAGAGTTTGAGAACCACTGCTATGAATGATCTACTCTAAGTTCAGATGAAGAAATTGGTCTTGGCAGCCACCTGGCTACTCAGTCCACACACATAGGAAATATGCAATACACACACATACACACACACACACATATATATGTATATATAAAGAGAGACAGAGAGAGATATACCCATAAAATCATCAAGAGTCATCAGTGTTTCCCCAAGAATCCTTTATATAACACAATTAACATGAAAGAATACAATTAGTAGATAAGAATTTTAAAAGAGAGAGAAAAGATACCTTGATTTTTTTAATCAAGGAAATTTTTGTATCTGGTATCCACAATAATTTTTTGAACCTATAAATTAAAGAGTTACTAAAATATTTTTCATCCTTACTGCAGTGTGCAGTAGAAAATAAAACATGACAGGTAATTTTGCTATTGACTTTATTTTAAAACGTCAAGGAAGATAGTTTTCTTGTTTTGAACACAGATCTAATGAGTTGGAGTATAATACATTTTAAAAGCCATTTCACACATCTCCCAACATTTGGATACTTAGAAATTTGATGTTAACTTTATATATTAGCTCATCATTCTCAAACTTTTTCTCCTTTGAACTCTTTCAATGACCCTTCAAAATGTTAAAATAGTAAACCAAGAATAAGTGTTAAGTTTCTGTGCCAAGCATTCATGTTCTGTAGCCAGAGCTGTAACACAAAGGAGTTGTCATCCAAATGGATGATGGGTGAGAAATTCCTGTAGACATCTGTGGCCCTGCTGCTGTGTGCCAAGCATCACTGATCAGGATGTGCAGATGAAGGATGCTGGGGAAATGATTATAAATGATTAGCATAGAGAAAGGAAGTCAGGCTTATGAGGTAATAGAACTAAAGACATGATTTACCTTGTCTGAGATAATAGTTCAGTGAAAGTTCTTAAAGAGGAGTAAAACCTTGACACCTTACACTCTAAAACATCTCCTTCAGAGTAATATCTTGTACACTACTTTAACTGTTTTAAGAACCCATGAAATAAATAGGAAAGTTACTCTCACTCCATGTTCCAGATGAGAAAACCTAAGGAAGAGAGGAAACAGCATTGTCCACAGATTTCCAGTCTCACTGATAAGACAAAACCAACAAAACTGCAGGAGAAGAGTCCATCTTAAAGCCTTTGCAGAATGCAATAAAAATGAGTAGTACAGAAATTCCAAGAAGGGGGAAATCAGAATGCCTTAGATAAAAAGACACTGGAGACAGGAAGGGCCTCTGCTCCCATCTGTGCCAAAAGGAAACAAAGGACCAGAAAGCTCAAGTGATTTACTAATGATCAAGTGATAACCATGCGACACTGAGACCTAGCTCAATGCTTCCTAGTCCCAGTCCTCCTACTCAAAATGTGCTGTCAGTATAAGAACATAACGTAGTAATTTTCTCCTAAAAAACTAAACCCTGGGTCAAAGTCAGAACATGACCAAATATTTAGGAGTGCTGACCCAGAAATGTGATGCTTGCTACCTACCCAGTGTTCTCAGAATGCTCTGTGGTGGGTGGGGTGGTCGATGTATAAGCAGAGTGAGCAGAGAAGCACTAACCTCAGTGTTTTGCCCTGGCTCTGTCATAGGTACCTAAGGTAACCCTGGGCACGTCATTCACCCTCTCTGAGCCTCACAGCAGCAAAATGAGAGGTTTGGACTTGCTCTCTCCATTTTCTTCCCATATAAAAAGTATTGTTTTTCTAACACATTCACATAAATACAACCTGATATTACGAGGAACTTGAAGTATTTACATTCTTGGTATTTTTTTTTCAATTCTAACCCCTTACCAGAACCAAATTACTCTATTTCTGTTTAAGCAGCAGTTTGATCATTAAAAAGACAGAACCTATAGAACAGACACTAATAAGATAGAATCTGACATACTCATTTCAAAAATAGGGCTATTGATAACAATGTTATAGAGGAAGCATATATTGTTTGAAAGCCACTAGCTGATTATGGAAACAGAAGTCAGAGTGACAGCATTTGAACAGTCAGGAGAGGAATCCTCAAAATACATGATACATCTTATCATAAAGGCTTAGAATGGAAAAGATATGGGAGGAATTATCTAAAATCTCAGGAATAATATTTTCTGGCAAAAAAAGATGCATCAGCTCTGTTATAAGCATCTTCAATCTGATCATCATTTTCTCTTGGCCAAATTTCCTGTTTCAAGGCAGTTCTCGTAAAGATCTCACAAGCCAGCAGCATTTCTAGTCAGCTAAACAATCCACCACACTCGGCCTAGGACAGTTACCCTGGGGACCTGGGAGGGGCCCTTAGCTCCTTCTGCACTGCCACTATTAGGAAAGGAATGCCTAAGTTTAGAAAAGCACTTTCACAAACATCTCAATGCATTTGCCCAGCATTCCTAGAGATTGGTAGGTATTATTCTTCTTGTTTAACAAAAGAGGAAACAAAGATCAGAAAGAAAAAGAGACCTTTTAGGATTATTCATGTAGGAAATAAAATAATTAGAATTTGGGACCCAAACATTTTGTTCCAAAGTTCTCACATTTTGCTTGATATCAGGCTGAAAATGAAGAGGAACAGTCCTGCCTGTAAGCTTCAAACCGACATTATATGAGCACATTAGGTTACCAAGAATTAGGTCATGGCTGTAACTATAATTAAAAAGGCAAGATCCAACATTCTCTTTCATCTTCTACTTCCCCATTTAGGATAGTTTTTATTCACTTTTCCATAAATATTTATCAAATAAATATTAAGAATACAAGAACCAGAAGATCAGGGAGGGAAGGAAGGAAGGAAGGAAGGAAAGAAGGAAGGAAGGGAGGGAGGGCGGGCGGGGAGAGAATGGAAGGGAAGGAGGAAAGGAAAGACAGACAGGAAAATCAGTGATTCTCTGCCCTCCAAGTGAATACAGCCGCATTAGAGAGGCTAGTTTATCCACAAATAGCCACATTAGAAGGCAAAATACATGTGGGTAAATATATGAAGCATAAGATGTTAGAGAAAGAAGAGAGAGGAAGGAGAAGGAGCAGCTAAATAGAGAGACTGGAGAGAGTGAGCTGCCTGAGTGCAGTGACAGTTGACAAGACCTGGGATGGAGAAGAAATATTTAAGAAATTTACTACATGCACATAAAGACATGAGAGGATTTCCGCAAAGCCCGAGGGCACTTGGCAAATACAAGTATTCTTTGAGGTACAAATAGAGTAAGTGCAGACTCAGAGGGTCAGCTGTGATCAGATCATTCAGGTGTGCAGATCCTGGGCATAGAATGAGCTTGGCTCTGGTCCAAGGTACAGATATCTAAAGGATAAACACAGTCACTGTGACGAAGGAGAGAGTGGGCAGGGGTAATTGTATCTTGGGACTTAGTGTTGATGTGGGAACAAACACAGGGTATGAATCACATATATTTTAAGCAGTGCACAGACAATTTACATTAACACTCTTAGCAGGAATTCCTATTTTGGGGACAAAGGTTGCCATTGATAAAAAGTGAGTTTAGCAACATATCAGGAAATGATTGATCTCACCATGATCAGGAATGCATGCGATCACAGAACACGAGAAACAAGCATGCTTAGATCACATAAACATCTCCACCTTCCAGCACTGGGTTACAGATTAACAGACTGCTGGGACTATACCATCACTTCACTAGACAGAGGCTGAAGAAAATCTAAAGGCTGCAAGGAATGATGTCCTCTCAACCTCACTATTCTTGTTCCAACTTAAAAATCCTTTCTCTCTCCCAAAATCCTACTCATGCCCTATTCCAGTCTTTCCCGACAAATGCTTCCTTTTGCACTGGCTGTGGAGAGGCAAGTGATAATCAAAGGTTGGCTATTCACCTAGGGTCAGTTCAGTCCCCAGTCCATATAAAAGAAATAAGATGTACAATAAAAGAATAAGAAAATACTAACTTGTCCATTCCACCTTTCCTCTCACCCCTCTAACCATTTAAAATGAACACTTCCTGTAAAATACATTATACTTAAACCAGGTCTGGAGGCTCTACAGCTATATTCAAACTTTTCCAGTGCTGCAAAGCTTTCTACCTGTGGTTCAAACTCAAAGTGAAATGTAGGCCCTCCTAAATTTAAACAGAAAGGATTTAAACAAGCTTAAGGTTTGACCAAGTCATGGTTTCTGTTTCTGCTTATGAAATGGAAATGTAAAATCAACCCCACAGAGGCATCTCTAAGACCAGGTGAAGTCAAAGATTAGTATTTAAATGTCCATTTGAATGCTAAGCAGGCAGCAAATGTTCAATGGTGGTATGTTCCCTAAAAGAGAGGATTACAAGATCACACCAAGTGATTTCTAGGAGACTCTCCTACTATTAAATGCAAGTTTTGGTCTCAGGGTTGTTCTGGATTTCAGTGGCCAAAGGAAGTCCCTATTATAAGGCAAAGCTGGGGTCTCAAAGGGAAGCTGAGCATCCTCTGGGGATAAAAGCATCTCAGATGCCCAATAAAGGAGGGTCATCTTAGCTTTTCACCCTCCTGATTTAACAATTTAAACACATGAAAGCAGGGCCTAGTCATCTGCATTTAATAAACATTTTTCACAGTAAATTTGAAATCTGCTGGCCTAAAATTTAGCTTCCTGTTGTTAATTCAAGTGCTAACAACAACTGGAACAATTTAATTAAAATCCCACAACTCTGAACACATTTAAGAATTCTTTAGTAATGTGTTCTAACCCAGTTCCCAGGGACAGGGAAAATACTTCTCCCTCATTCGACAGTTCTGTGTTCTCACCCACAGCGCCAGAAGAGCAAACACAATCTACTTCACTTCTCCTCATTTGTAGAAACGGCAAAGATGTTTACCACCTCCAAGGGGTGCTGTGAGTTTCCATTTATTGGTGTTTATAAAATCTACTGAGTGTTCTAATAAATCAACTATAAGTTGGTATTATTCATAGCACCCTGTTGGAGCTTAATACATATTCAATTAAAAAACAATGACAACAATACAGCAGTATCCACAAATTAGCATTAATTATAGCAATGCATTATTCTCACCCTACTCCCACAATTTTATCAAAGCAGGGCTGCTTATGTATGTTGACTGTATGTATACCCTGTCTCCTTAATGAAGGACAATATTGCTGTTATCAATATTTCCTCTAGTAATGTTCATATCGCACTTGCCTCAGAGTTCCTGATTTTTCGGAGGATCTTCCCATTTGATAAACACTAAGACAGGAGGCAAAATCATCTCCCCTGAAGAAAGTCAGAATCCTACAAAGCATCCTGGACTCTTCCCTTTTCCAGGCCCCTCCTTTCCAAATGGACCTTCTCCAAGTTCATGGGCAGCACTTCAGTTCAAGCCTTGTCTGCCCACATGGACTCCTAAGGTTGACCCCAATCTCTGCTACCACTGCCTCTTCTGCTTGGTCATGTCCCACTCTAGTAAAGCAATCCAAATGCAGATCACATCAGGCTAAGTCCCTCTGTTGTTTCCTGATGATAACTAATACAGCCCTAGATTGGGAAAAGCCGCCCAAATGTCATCATAAGTACCGAAGAGAAGTCATTCATTTATTAGAATTAGTGGAATGGATGTGAGACAGGGAGAATGTCACCAAGGAGAGATAGGCAAAAGGAACAACTAAAGGAAAGACTTCCAATGCTACATGTCTGTCTACTTAGCGCTGGCTTTCTTTCTCCACAGAGCATCAATCTGATGCTGGTCAAGCCAGCCACATAGTCACTCCCATCCTGCCTTCCCCACCCACCGTCTCGATGTAGCATCAGAGCATATCTTGCTAGACTACATTTTGCTGACTCCCGTCTCCTTTGCTACATGAGGCTGTGACATGCATAGCTGAGGTTGAGGAATCTGTGCTCAGCTGGTTTGAGGTTTCAACAAGAGAAAAAGGGGAAACTTATGTGATTTCACTGAGTAACTATTTTCACTACAAAAAAAAAATTCCATATTTATTTTTCCCCTTTTCTGAAATGGCACTAAGGAAACACATGCCAGACTGCCATGAACAGGGGCTGTACTTTTCAAACAGTAGCAAGGACTAAAAATAGAAGAGCCTGATTTGCTCAAGATGTATATAACTTCCTCTCCTGTTTCCTTTCCCCAACACCCTCATGCAGAGAACAGAAGTGGTATATGGTGAACCCTTTGCATTCTTACAACAATGTCAAAAGCATCCAAAAAGGTGATACATATGGTACACTTACCATAGTCTATTCCCGGAGAATTCCTATTGCCAAGGCAAAGAATAATCAATCAATGCACAAATATCAACCAAATAGCTACTCTACATTCTCACAATGGAGTAAGGGCTATCAATGACACAGGAGTATGAGTAGTGATCCAAATGTTAGGCAATTGCTAAAAGAGAAATCGGTAAGAAGATAATGGAAAGAATATAGATTTAGAAGTCCAGAAACCTCTAATTGTGGTTGAGGTACAGCTCTCCTACCTTGAATAGTTTACTCAAGAAATCTGGGCTCCAATTTCTTTACCACAAGAATGATTGCCTGGATAAAAACTACTCAAATCTAAGACCCTATGATTTGTGAAATTCAATGATTTTCACAGGTCTCCACCAATTTTGTGATTCTTGTTTTATGAAAATCAGTCTGGTAGCAAGATTAATGTACATGAAATAATTTCATCACTCCACAAAGATGCATATATTAAGTGGCAAGAAAATCAAACAGTATTAACTGATTTAGATAAATCAGTTAATGAATCAACTGATTCACTGCAGACTTCACTCTGAACCAGATATTGCTGGATACACTATATTCATTATCTTAATTAATTCTTAAAATAAATTTCTATGAAACTGCTATTAACATTTCCATTTAGCATGTAAGGGTGGAGAATGCATTGGTAAGGAACAGAACAGGAATTCGTAGCACTAAACCTTGGTCTCATGTTGCTATACCACACTTCTCAGTCAAAAGAGTAAAGATGCAGTGAAGAGAAGGACCAGGATGAGCCAGAGGTGCCAGGCACACATGCGGAAGAACGTGGCAACTGACTTAGGATTGTTTAAAAATGAATGATTACTGATCAGGTAAGAGATGAGGATGCTTCAGAGAGCAAGAAAGAAATGGAAAAATTAACTCTGCATATGGAACTGACAAAGAGACATCTTCAAAAGAGCAAAGATTATATAAGGGAGTAGACTGGGAGATAAGTTATGTTGTACAGGGTGAGATAGGTCATGGAGGTCTGAAAACTCAACCAAGAGAAGAAATTTAATGTGGTAAGCAATAAACATCCATAAGAAAAAAAATAACAATTTTGAATTATTAATTGGTTAGGGATATGCAACTGGAATGTAAAAAGGAATCAAGGCCATGAGTCATCTGTCATCTGGAGAAGGAAGGAGCTAAGATGATGGGCAAGAAAATAGACTGGAACAAAACTGAGAGGGATTTTCAAGCCAAAAAGTCCTTGTTGGTGAAGATACTCAAAAAGAAAGTTATATCGACAATGATCACGGAGTTTATATTTTGGGACACCAGAAAATATGCTCATACTTCTAACTGAAGAAGATGAATAGTATTTGCGACACCACTGAACTGGCTTTCCTTGTAGAACTAGCCTATGGATAGGGACACAACTGCTATCAAAGGACAACACTTTGCCAAGAGTCACAGCTAATTCCAGTTATTAGATGAACAAAGGTTAGAACTTTGGCTTCTGAGAGAAGACAGAGGGCAAAGGGACAACTAGAGTAGATACCTAAATGTAGGGACGGGAAGGAAAAAGGGACATCTGGTTAAAAAGAAGAGAGAGAGGGCAAGAGAGAAGATCTTGATGCAGAAGATCCAGATGCAGGAGAGGAATCAAGGAAACTCTGTTTAATGAAAATCAAAAGAGGAAGAAGAGATTCTGGGAATATGGTGGCACCACAGGAAGGAACAGAAGTCTGTCTCCCCACCCAGACAACCACTGCATTCCACTGCACTGGCAGAGTCTCTGTGATGTAACTATTTTGGAATGCTAGAGTTAATTGAAAGCTTCCACCATCCAAGGGAAAGTCTTAGATGGTAAACTAGTTCTTTTAGGTCAACTTCAACTCTTGGAACTGTAGTAGCTATCCAACCCCCATCCCTCAGTCCCTTGGCAGGCAACTGTGCCTGTGTTCCTGGAGCAGCCTGCACATATCCCACAGAAGCCAGGGTGGGCAAAAAAGAACCTTGCTTTCCAAATATCAGGAATCTGTGCTCTGATGTTGGTCATTGCTTCTAATCAAAGACAAAGAAAAAGAGGTAGTTGTCAATGTTGCCCCTCCCACTCTGACATGATTTCCAGGAGACTTAAGCAGTCGCCCCTTTCTTTTTCCCTGCATCTTTCACTTTTTCCTCTTTGGGGAGCCAAACACTGATGACTAAGACATTAAAAACCAATTGCATATATGGAGGAAATGACAGTTACCACACATGTCCAGGGAAAAGCAGAGGCTCAAAAAATACCTAAAACATTAAATTTCCACCTAAGGTTGATTCTTGGCAGAGAGAAAAAGGGGGAGGGGGATTGAGAGAGACAGAGAAAGATAAAAAGCAGCAAAGCCTATGAAAAGGGAAAAGATCTAATTTCCAGATTTAGCACCTGATTAGATATAAATGTACATTTTTTCAATGACGACAACAATCACTAAACATACAAATAATAAAAGAAAGTGGGGCACATTCAGAGAAAAAACTAAAAAAATAAACCAACAGAACCTGTCTCCCATAAATAGACCGGATGGTGGTCTACATGACAAAGGCTTTAAAACTACTATCCTAAAGACGCTTAAAGAACTAAAGAAATGGAAATTTTTTAAAGTATTAACAAAATGAAAATATCAACAAAGAGAAAGAAAACCTAAAAAGAAACCCAAAAAATTCTGGGAGTGAACGGTATAGTTAATGAAAGAAAAATTCACTAGAGGAACTCAAAATAGATTTGAACACACAGAAGAAAGAGTTGGGGTACTTGAAAATAAGTCAATGAAAAATACCGTCTCAGAAATAGAAAGAAAAGACTGAAGACAACCAAATAGTGCCAAAGAGATCTATGGGACAGTGGAAGTACCCGAAACAGACCAACAGATGTACTGTGGGATTTCAGAAAGATAAGAAAAAGACAAGCAGAAAGAATATTTGGGGGGAAAATGGACAAAGCCTTCCCAAGAATTTGAAGCTGAGACAATAAGAGACAAATACTGAGACACCTCAGAAACTGCTGAAAAAAAGACAAAGGCAAAGAATTTTGAAAGCAGCAAGAGAAAGTACTTATCACACACAGGGGAGCTTCAATCAAATTATCTGCAGATTTCTTATCAGAGATTTAAGAGGTTAGACGACAGTAGGTTGATAGACTCAAAGTGCTAAAAAAAAAAAAACCCTGTCACCAGGCGTGGTGGCGCACACCAATAATCCCAGCAGCTCAGGAGGCTGAGGCAGGAGGGTGGCGAGTTCAAAGCCAGCCTCAGCAAAAGCGGGGCACTAAGAAACTCAGGGAGACTCTGTCTCTAAATAAAATATAAAATAAGGCTGGGGATGCGCTCAGTGGTTAAGTGCCCCTCAGTTCCATCCCTGGTACCCCCACCCCCAAAATAACTGTGAACAAAGAATCCTAGACTAGATTTGGAAGGAAAAAAAATGTCCTTCAGCTGGCTGCAGAGGGACGCCTATAAATCCAGTGACTCAGGAGGCTGAGGATGGCAAATTTGAGGCCAGCCACAGCAAGCAACTTAGTAAGATTCTGAACAACTTAGCAAAAACTTGTCTCAAAATAAAAAACTAAAAAGGGCTTGAGGTGTGGCTCAGTGGTTAAGCACCTCTGTGTTTAATCCCTGGGACAAATAAAAATGCATAAAAATGTCCTTCAAATGTTAGGAAGAAATTATGGCATTCCCAGAAAAGCAGATGATCAGAGAGTTTGTTCCTACTAGACCTTTCCTGCAAGAAATGGTAATATGAGTTCTGAAGGATGAAACGAAAGGTCACTAGACAGTAACTGAAAGACTTATGAAGAAAGAGACTTGTCAGACAGCTTGCGGTGGTGCACACCTACACCAGCCACGCAAAAGGCCAAGGCAGCCTGGGAAAGTAGCAAGACCCTGTCTCTAAATAAAACTTTAAAAAGGGATGTAGCTCAGGAGTAGAGTGCTTGTCTAGCATGTGTGATACCCTCAATCCTAAATATTGCAAAATGAGAAAGAAAAAAAGGAAAGAAGGAAAGAAGGGAGGGAGGGAAGGGAAAAGTAGAAGGAGGGAAAAGTACATCTCACTAAGGGTAAGTATGTGAACAATTATAAAAGTATTACTGTAACAATAGTGTTTTTATTTTCTACATCAAAAGACTAAAACATTTTTAAAAAATAATAGTGTGGGGGCTGGGATTGTGGCGCAGTGGTAGCGTGCTCGCCTAGCACGCATAAGGCACTGGGTTTGATCCTCAGCACCACATAAAAATAAAATAAAGATATTCTGTCACCTACAACTAAAATATAAACATTAAAAAAAATAATAGTGTGCATGTATGAATATGTAACAACAAATCCCATATTATGTACGACTATTATGCACCAATAAAAATATGAAAAGAGAAAATAAGTAAATAAATAATTGTTGTGGCAAATGAAGGAGGAAAATGCTTTTCTCAAACAAACAAGCAAATCCTCCCTATGCTAAAGATAATTGATCCTGACTCTCAGATCAACCAGTCACCGACTGCTGAGTGGGAATAGTGGGGAAGACACAGTGCAGAACTACTGACTCCTATAAATACAGCTTAAAGACCAAAAGGAAAAGATTACTAAATTGCAAAAAGAATGAGAACAGCATCAGATTTCTCACCTACAAGCACTTATTAGTAAATTATAACAAAAGATAGTTCAAAATCATCATAGAATATTAAGGCAAGGCAAATTTGGTTCTATAATTCTACTTGTAGACAAACTTAATATGAAAGAAAATAAGTCATTTTCTGATATTCAAAGATTAAGAAGATACATATTACTCATGTAGCCTTCAATAAAATTACTTAATAAAGTACTATCATAGAAAATATTGAACATAAAATGAAAAAATCTAGATGATGAATACAAGAAAAACAAACAAACAAGTATAATGAGGAACTAAAAGTTATGATTGAGCTATTACTAATGTGGTTGTACAATTCAGCATGAGAAATGATTCTTCAAAGAAAGGTGTTCAGACATGATGGCACACACCTGTATTACCAGTTCCTCAGGAGGCTGACACAGAAGGATCCTAAGTTTGAGGCCAGCCTCTGCTACTTAGTGAGACCCTGTCTCAAAATTTAAAAACAACAAAGGCTCAGTGGTAAAGTGCCTTGGGTTCAATCCCCAATACTGCCCCTGCAAAATGTTGCTACAAAGTTGGAAATATTACAATATTTTTTATTGGAGCTTTACAGTTATACATAGCAGTTGGGTTCATCCCAATAAACTCACACATGCATGTCAATCGATATCAGTTCATGATCTCCCCTTTTCCCTCCCCTCTCTCATTCTCGTCCTGCTACTCCATTGTTTTAATAACACTTGGGACGAGGAAGGGAGAATACCACCACTCAATGTCATTTGTTGGGTATAGGGGATGGGGGTATACACATAGATCATAATTTTTCCTTGATAAAATAAACAGGTGAAAATATTTATTTAATTTATTTACATTTATTTTTATAAGTTAAAAACATGCATTACTTTTTCAGAAGTAAAAAAAAAAAAAACATGAAATAAACATGTTTCATTCTTGATGTAACTACTAAGACTCTTAAAGGGAGAGACAAAATGGGATAAAAACTTCCAAGGATTCAGAAAGAGCTATCTGCAGTTTCACTTTAGTTGGGCAAAGGAAAGTTTCTGTAATACACAAGTGCAGGGAATTACTTCCCACCCAGAACTGAGGAGCTAAAGCAGAGCTAACCTCACTGTTATCCCCGTGTACAACAGGGTTTCCCCATGAGACATTCTTTGTACAATGATTAATCTTTCACCATAGAAAGCAAGAACGTGTCCTAGATTACTTAAAGGTAATTGGGTTGATAAGGTTGGGTGTGTATGTATACACATAATCCACTATCAATCACAGCAAAAGCTCTACCATTTTCAATAAATTCTCTTAAAAAACATAAGGAAAGGGGGCTGGGGGCATAACTCAGAGGTAGAGGGCTTGCCTAGCATACACAAAGCCCTGGGTTTAATCCCCGGGACTGCAAAAGAAGAAACAAGAGGAGGAGGAGTGGAGGAAAAAGTGCAGCAGGAGAAGATGAAAAGGAGAAGAAGAAAAATATGGCACTCTGTGAAAAAAGTTTGGAATTCTAAATGAAACACTGGAACACCCCCTTATTGACTCTAGACCTACTACCGTCAGAAAGACATTTTGACAAGTACAGACACCAAAATTTCTCTCTCTTCTCATCTGAATACTCAAGAGGATGATTCAGAGTAAAAAGCAAACAGGAAAACTTTGACATTCCCTTCTAGGAAGTCACACTGGCCAGAGCCAACAGCATACCAGCAAACCCATCCAGCCTTGCTAAACACACGCTGACCTACATACTCGAACCATAAAGTAGAAGATCATCACAAATGCAAGCTGCTGCTATTGCTGTTGCTGCTGCTGCTACTATTGCTACCTAGATTACAAACTTCAAATTGACTAGAGCTTGCTTATCCAAAAGGAACCAGGTGAAGGGCCATGGAAGAAAAAGCACCTTAATCACTCCTTTGAATATGTTCTCATGGGTCCAGATATCCTTGCATTCTCAATGCAAGAAAGGACAAGCACCTCAGAGAGCATTCAATCTTTTGTTGACCACTTTGTTCTTGCTCTGGCAACAGGCCACTGCCTTCACTCCTAGCCGCAGTCCTGGATCTCCTTTTATACCTAGCCTCTTCCTTCCTCATCACACTGACAGCCAGTGGAAGAAACACCCTCTATGATAAGATTTGTCCAAACCATATAAAGCCAATCCAACTTGCCTCTTTCTATGTATTTCTGAATAAACGTGGTCATGGCTGTGGACTTGAGTTAATATCCAGACACGTGTAAAATGGATAAGTAGAAATATGATTATAAGCCATCATTCACCATACACATACATGAACTTCAAATTGTTTCCACCACAAGAATAGGACTGAGCTGGCTTTAAAACTTTGGGAGTCTGTCTTTAAAATAAATTATGTCCTAGTATTCTCTTCCTTTTTCCCTCGCCCCCACTAATTCTGGGCATAGCTGATGTTACTCTGTTCCTGTCTTCTCCTTAGCAAAGTTACATTCTTCCTGTACCTTTATTGATCAATTCCTTGTACCTGAGGTACACAGTACCTACTTCTCCCTCTCCTGGTTGGACCCTTTCTTTGTGCATCATTATTCAGGAAGATGGGAAGATCAGTATAAGGAAACCTTAAACTGATAAATTTCAATCCCGTAAGAAGAGAAATTTAACATTTTGAATAACCAGTGAGGGACAAAAATAGCCAGTTTCCTGAGGTGGAGACATGGGGTTACAGGAGCAAAAGCAACCATCTTGCCTCAAAGGCTGGACGAGGAGAAATGGAAACCAAAACCATGCAACAACGGAGAGCAGACAGCTGAAGCAAGCTGTAGGGCCAGCCACAACAGGAGAGGCAGAGTTGGGAGTCACTAACTGGACATCATGGAGAAAGTGCGGCAAATGTCACAGAAAGAGGAGGTTAAATATTTGGCACCTGAAAGTGGCCATCCTGTGTCAGCTGCTAAGTCCCCAAGGATCTGATGGCAGTCAATCAGGTAACTCAGAATTGTTTGCATGGGGCTCCTTGAGAGTATGACACATTTTGTTTTATGGTATGCTAATAGCATCACTTGGCACCTAACGACAGACTGGAGATGTCACTCTTATATTTAATGTAATAACAAACACCTGCATTAAATTCTAAGTACTTTTAGAACACAAGTAAATTCCATAGCTAGAAGTTCAAGGGCTCTTACACTGACTTTGTGATTTTAGTGTTTTTATTCTTCTTACTTTGTTGCTCGGGGGGGAAAAAACCATTCCCCCATCTGAAAATTATGGTCCTATCTAACCACCAAAGTTCAGTTCAACTGAAATTGTTTCCAAGAATCCTACATTCATATTTCCAATCACAGTTAATTTATTTCCCCTACCACTAATACAGAATGTAGATTGTGCTTCTGATCAAAGCATCATAACTGAGGCACAATTTGTCATGAAATGTCGTTAAAAATGTGTGTATGCGTGATTTTCAAGCCTTGATTCAAAGCATTATATCTAATCCATATCCTATTCCTCAGCAATGTCACACCTGTAGGAGTCATCCATAAACATTTTGTTAAATAGAAAAACAAAATTGTAAAAATAGAAAGGAGTTTGAATAAGTGACCTCTGATTTTCTCACAAACCGGAAATTCTCTGAGACATTCTCCCCCTGTGTAACTACCATAAGCAATAGCTGTCCATGGTCTGGCTAAAAATAACAAAAGATTGCCAACTTTGGCATCAAAACTGGTTGAGGCTAAATCAGTCCCAAAATTGGAGATTTAGGGGCCCAGATCTTTGAGGCCAAGTTTGAAGGCTAGGGTCCCTAGCATAGGGATCTACATAAAGAAGATATTTAATTTACACTGAAAGAATTAAGAACAAATGAATAAATAAAGTGAGTGCTAAAGGGTCACCCAAACCTCACAGACATAGAGGCCAAATTGGTCCTGACAGAAAAGAAAACTGAATCCCTCATTGTTTTTCCAAGATTCCATCTTTTCCCATAAAAACAAGAATTCTCAAAATAAGAATTCTTGAAAACAAACATTTATTTGGCACTGGCAAAATAAAAAAACATGTATAGCATATATAAAATAATTCAGTGTTGCTGGACACGGTGGCACACACCTATGATTCCATAAGCTCAGGAGGCTGAAGAGGGAGGATCACAAATTCAAGGTCAGCCTCAGGAATTTAGCAAGACCCTATGCAACTTCATGAGACCGTGTCTTAAAATTTAAAAGGGGGAGGAGTGTGCCGGGGATGTAGCTCAGTGGTACAGCACCACTGGGTTAAATTGTAAAAAAAAAACAAAATTCAGAGTATCAAGCAAAAATCCAGCAGCACCTAGTCTTTCCAGATAAAAGCATGTATCCCCCTACTCTGAAGCTCAGAGCCTAACAGCTTGACAGGGAAGTAAAGCAAAACCAAGCACATGGGCCATCTGGTACAAAGGTCAAGGCCAAATCCAGTAAAAACTCTTGTCAGAAACTACAGGATCTTCACTTCCTTGGTTCTCAGTTTGACCATTGCCAAAGAAAGGGAATTGATTGATTTGGCTAGTATTTAAAAGGGCCATATCTACATGCCTGGTGTCAGAGTTGGACTAAATAATCTGAAGGTCTCTTTCAGCCCTGAATCTCTTATGATTCTCACAGTCACACTTAGTAGACATTCTTTTGGCTCTGAGCTGAAAATATGGTTGGAAACATAAACAGTGTTGCACATAAAAACACACAGCCACCAGCTGTAATCTGGACTTGGCAACAGGAAGTTTCACCAGAACTGAGAAGAAAAAAGTGCAAAATTTTCTCCGGTGATACATCACTTCAGATTGTATCACAGCTCATATCTAAAGGTGGCGTGAGCATGCCCAGAGCCACTGGCACATCCAAGTCACTACTACACAAGGGAAGGGCATGTCTTTTTTTTTTTTTAACTTGCCAACAATTTTCCATATGAAGAGTCTCAAAAATAACACTCTCCCTACCAGATTTGTCCTTTCCATTTGGCAAACCTTACGCTATTTTTTATCTTCCTCCCTTCTGTTTTACACAGAACATAAGCCAACATGGCAATGGGCTTTTTGTTTATTTCCTTTCTCTTCAAAAACAAAGCCATGGCTTGAGTACATTCCTCAGAACAAAGTCCACACAGAGAGAGACTCTGTCATTTTATGAAAGCCCCATGAACAGCACAAGGATGCCCACTTTCACCACTTCTATTCAATACAGAATTGGAAGTCCTAGCCAGAGCAATTAGGCAAGAGAAAGAATTTAAAAATATCCAAATAGGATAAAAGGAAGTCAAAGTGCCCCTGTTTGCAGACCATTTGATCACATATACAGAAAATCCTAAAGACTCCACAAAACTATCAGAATTAACTTAAAATTTGAGTACCATCACAAGATGCAAAATCAACAAACAATAACAGTAATTTTTTTGATATGGCAAAAGCAAAGTATCTGAAAAGATATCCCACTTATAAAACTTAAAAATAAAATAAAATACGTAGGAATAAATCTTAACCAAGGAGGAAAAAGAGTTCTATAATGAAAACTATGAAATATTGATGTAAGTAATTAAAGAGGATATAAATAAATGGAAAGACATCCTGTATTCATGAATTGAATAATTTTTTTTCTTTTTTGGTGGAACCCACTGGCAAAGCCTTATTATTATTATTGCTGTTATTAGCTTCACATGGTAATATTTACCATAACATCAAATATCTGTTTATCCGTTTCAGCTTAACAATTTCATCGTTAAATGAAGTCAAATTGTTAAAGTGTCATTTCATTGTGAAAAGTAGGTATATTTATAGGCAGTATTTACTTTTTTGTAATTGTGAGGAAACTGGACCTACATGTGACCTGCTTAAGATTACTCAACTAGAAATAAGATGCCCAACTAATTTTCAAAAGCAAGTCTCTGTCATTAAGTCAAAGAACCTTTAGAGAAATAAAAATTTTAAATGCAACAAAATAGTTTCCATAACAATGCAGGAGGGAAAAACAAGTAAGTGTATTTTTAAATTATGCATATTAAAAAGCATTCAAAGGACTATCACCAACAAAATAAGAGCAAAGATACATACAAAGCAAACTCAGGGTTTTATGATTTTTTAATTAAAGATGGCTATGTAATAAAATTCAATCATATTATTTTTATTCACAAAGGGTTCTGCTGCATAAAGTAAATATAAACTCTGTAGAACTCCTGTCATTACTGGCATCTGATCTTTGTGTTAGCTTACAACAAAATAAATGCAGGATATATATATGTATATACACATATGACATATGTATACATGTGTGTATATAGATATACACACACACATATGCAAGACACAAAATTTGTAATAGCATTGAAAAGATCTAGAATCAAAACTGAATTGGAATTTACTGATTACAACTGGATCAATACTATTACAAGTTTCTTCTATTAACATTGATTCCAGGAAAATACACTCCCCAAGAAATCCCTATGGTCTATTCCCTGCTCTGCTCCTTCAAGTCTTTGTCTAAGTGTCATCTTCACTGTAGGACCTTATTGACCAGACACTCTATAGAAAGCCACAATTCCCTCCCTCTTTCCCCTGGCAGGTAGCTCATTCAATGTATGTCATAATACATATAATTTGTTCACTTTCACTAGTGTACCAGCTTGTAAGTTCCAGGAGGCAAGCTGTCGTTTGTTTTTTTGTTTTGTTTTTTAATAGAATTTATAGTACTTGAATAATGCACAAATATGAACACAAAATATTTCTGGAATGAATGAATCATTTCTTCCTTTATCTCCCCCAACCTGAAATTTGGGAAAAAGAAAGCAAGACCATAGACCGAACCATTTCAACAGTTCTTTTCTATGGCTTTTCCTTCTTTATAATTCTTACAGGAAAATTCAGAAATATGGAGATGTAGACTAAGTAACAGAAATAACCATGCACCCAACAGTTATCAATTCACAGCTAATCTTATTCTCACCCATGTTCTCATTCAGGAGTTTTCAACTCTTATTATTTTAAAGCAAATATCAGACACTGTTGCACTGAATCTTCCAGTACTTCAGATCTTTCTCTAAAAGACAAGGAATCTTAACTTTTCCTTCAATACATCTAATATCACCATACCTAAGAACAGAACAGGAATTCTGTGATTTTATTAATTGCCTGTCCTTATATAAATGATATCTTTGGACTAAATGATGTGTCACTCACCTGTTATCTATGATCACAGTCTGCAATCTACTTTGAATGTCATTCCTATGCCCAACCCTGAGTTCCTTTGCAATCTATACTCTCTAGAGTATAGCACCTACTATAATATGCATCCCTAAACTTACCCAGAAGAGAAAAACCTAAGGATTTTTGTTGTTACTTTTGTTAGAAAGATTTTCCTGACCAACTGGGATCCACAATGACCAACAAAAGCTTTAAAATATCAGACTTACTCATTTAAATGCAATGTTTGTGGATGGGAGGTAGGCAATAAAAAAAGACCTGGCTATGTGTTTCCTGGAATAACAAGAAAATGTGGACTTCTCAAACAGCATGCCTAAAACATTGCTTTGGGTTTTGAAACAAAATTAGTAGTTGAAAGGATTTCCAGGGCTTCAGAGTGTAAGCCAGCAGAACTCCGAGAAGCTTGAGTTGGGCATTTTGCATTAAAATACCTTGGTTCTCCTAAGTTGCAAAGCCCTCTACAGGCTCTGGATAAATGTTTATCTACCACAGAAACAATTACTGAATTCATGAGCATCCTCCTAGTACATGAGTGCACTCATAGCTCCTACCTGCATTTTGAAAGCACCATCATCAAGGGGTGGTGGTGGAGGAAAATTTCCAGAGCCAGATGGAAGGGCACCAGGATCATCTAGAGGTGGAGGTGGGGGTGGGAGAAAGTCACCTGCAGAAAGGAAACACACAAAGTTAATAGGGATGCAATTTCATAATACTCTTTAGAAATATATATTTGCTGACATTTTACTCTTTCATAATTGGCTTTGACACATAATTTTTTGCCTTGTATAGCAATTATTCCCTATCTTAGCTCTCCTCAGTTTAATTAATAGCCTTAACTTTCAGAGGGAGGACAAGATTTGATATTTAGAAGTGGCATAAAAGCTAGTCTAGAGGGGTCAAGTACATTTAGCAAGAGCAAGGAATGTGCCTGGTTTGGGGGATGGGGTTACCGAATTACATAAGACATGGAGCTTGCCCTCAATAAATTTTTAATCAAGTAGAAGAGGAAAAAACACATGTATACAAATATGGATGACACAAGATACAATTTACGAAGAGTATAAACCAACTTCTGGAAAATCATATAAAATAAAACTTATACCCAGGTGGAGGAACACAGGAAGCTGACTGGAGCCTAAAATTGCCCTTGCGCAATGTGGTGTAGACAGCAATTCCACTCTAGGCAGAAAGGGGGATAGACACATACAAGAAAAAAATTTCAGGGCATAAAGAACAAAAAGTAAGGCATAACCTTCCAAAAATACAGGAATATAAAATAGTGTTACTGGGTGATAAAAGTCAGAAAAGTGATGAATAACTAAGTGGGATGCACATGGAGCAGAGTGTCAATTTTATCATGTACCCAAGGAATTCTGAGGCAAGAACACTTGGTTACAATATGATTTACTAAAGTTTAAAGTACATGCATAACAGATGAGGAAAAACTGGAATAAGAAACATCTAATTTAGAAAATACAATCCAGGCAGGATGTAATGAGGCTCAGGAGACCAAGAAACCCCATCTCTGACCAACAAGAACAGTGGTTGAAATACCATGTCTAATCTCAAAAATCTGAGGTATAAACATATATCCAAGAGCTCATAGTATAGAATCTCTTAAAATAGATTTTGCATAAAATTTTACTAAGAAAACAGAAATTTCCTTTTTAAACAGTTTTTCTATTTTTTCTCTTCCTTTTAAAAATGTTTTTGATGCGTTGGGGAAGTATTCTCCTCTATTTATAGATGAGTAGCATATACTTGCATTTCAGCTGTTCAACATTTAGCTGTAGGGCAGCAGTCTCCATCATTAAAATGAGTTGCTTTTGTATAGTAAAAAAGTATCTCAACTTAGGTATTTGGAGAAAGAGTCTAAGAATGGAAAGAGGAGAACTGTAGAAACACAGTGTGTTTGGTTGTTCTGACACCCCTTTGAAATTGGTAACTTGGCCTTCACTGGCTTTATAAACAACAACCCTGTTAGAATTTGAAGAGCAGCTAACAGTCGCCAAGTCTAGCCCCCAGTGAAATTCAGTCATCCCCAGAGTACTGGACTCTGACCATGCACCAGGCAACATACTAAGATTTTCATACACTACTCATGCACAGGACAACCCTCCATGGGAATGGTTCCTAAAGTTCAGAACTCATCAGGATCTCTGAAAGGTCTTGTATTTTAACCGATTGCTAAATACCATCTTATATTTCATCAGATTCTGCCACATTATACAGAATTATCACAGCATCATATAATATCAAAACTAAAAAAAAAAAAAATCCTGGCAATCATATTATAAAAAGAAAAACGAAGGTCAACAAAAGTCACATGAATAGTCCAAAATATAACTGCAAATTATGTTTTGGAATGAAAAGTACAACTGGCTGTCTCTGAGGTCCTTTCCAATTGTATTCTTCTTTGCCCTATTTTTGTAATAGGACATAAATATTGTGAGGCACAGACTGATGATAGTCTTGGGAGGGTGAAAAGGGAAAAAATGGGAAATAGAATGTATTTTTCAAAAAGAAATAACTTGAAAACAACAGTGATCATAATTCTAGGCGACACAGGTAGATTTTTTAAATCCCTAATGATAACCTCATAATAATTATTTTTACTTGTAGCAATTATTAAGTCAGACCGAAGTTTTCAGTTCTACAAGCTCAACTGCCAAAGAGTTATCATATTCCTTAGGAAACTCACATTTTAAAAAGATATAGAAGAAAGGGTAAATATCTAGAAAACAGATACAAAATGAAAGAGGGAAAGAAAATGAGTTCTTTGAAAGAAAGCATGAACTATTGGGGAGAGCTGGAATCTATCAGTGATACTGTTCTATTTTTATTTCCTGCTGTTTAACTAAAACATAAATTGTTGATTTTGATAGTACTTAATTTCCTAACAGACAATGGCCATTTAAAAGAAGGACTAAGATTAAAATTAGTAATGACAAAGAAATGAAAAATATTTGAGGTTACAGAAATGCTAATTATCCTATTTTGATCTTTCACACACATATATATGTGTGTGAAAAACTCTAAACTATCTAAAATCAAACTGTTATGAGAATTCTAACTTACAGCTCACTATTTTAATAGACAAGTGTTATTTGTGTAATGATGTGTATAGATATATGTATGTACTATCAGGAAGAAACTTTGGAATGGATTCCCAAGAAACTGACAATGGCAACTTGCCTCTAAGAAGCTGAATTTTGCAACTGAGGAGTAACAGTGGAAGGAAAATACAAACTTTTAACTTGGCATTACTTTATTCATTTGTACTGTATTTTTTTTCCCCTACTGCTGGGCCAAAGGGGAACTGGGTACTTTATCTTTTACCCTTGAGGGGATCTTAAACTTGCATTTCAAGTTGGACCCCCAGCATCCTTGGAGGGATAAGAGACAGCCCTAAGTTCCTTGGTGCAGCAGCTCAACTCTCCTTTATATTTTTCACATAAGACAAAAACATAAAACTGAATTTCTCAGTACCTAGAAATGTCTTATTTCCAAGTTTTCAGCTCAAGGAGGTTTTAAAAACCACCAGAAAATACTGTAATATGACCAAGGCCAAGAGAATAATTGAGGACAAGTATCATTTTATCCATCTCTTCTCTGCCTTCTCAATCTATTGACTCCATTGGTTATAACTAAAAATATGAAAGAAATTGGTCTGATTTACCCAGTGTGGTATTTCTACTAAGAAACAAAGCCCTTTCACACACTTTTTCCACCCCACTTCTGCTGTTTTCTGACAAGGGAGAGGTTTGCTAATCTGGCTAATCCAAATACTATGTAAAGATCTCAGTTGTATTTCATTTTTATTTTTTGAGACAGGGCCCCACTGTATTGCCCAGCTTGGCCTTGAACTTATGATCCTCCTGCCTCCTGTAATTACAGGGATGCACCACTGTGCCCAGGAGATCTGTTTAAGAAGCACCCAGAAAGGTCTCTTTTTTATACTTCTTCAGACCTATGCAGCATCTGGTTTCCAGGAAAGCCAAGCCAGCTATTGTTGGGAATATTTTTGTTGATCCCAAAGAGGTAGATCAGAACGTCAAGTCAGATCCTTCAGGGATGCAGCTCACTGAGCATGTAGGATTCCAAGATACGATGGTGAGAGAAGGAGATGGGAAAAAAGTCTCTCTGTTCCTAAAGCCAAAACCTGCATAGCATCTCAGTGCAACCACAGACCTGTCCCAGAGGGAGATGAACACTCACAGAGCTATTAACAAGATTCCCCCTTTACTCTTGTTCTTTGAGTGTGCAGCTCCTATGAGAGTTCTCCAGAAGTGCTCATTATCAGGACAAGGCTGGGCATTCCTGGTTACCTACCCTCACTGCCACCAAGACAACAGCTCACACCCCTTAAGTGATGCACCCTCCCAGTAGTCTAAAAGCTTTGTGATCTTGACTTTTTAGTTTTCATGTGTATATCTTTAGATTCCAGCCTTTTATTATACATGACTATGAATTAGAAGAATTAAAGTTTCTCCCATTTTTATTTCATGCTGTTTATCTAAAAAAGAAATTGTTGATTCTGATAGAACTTAATTTTCTAATAGACAATGTTATTTAAAAAGGGCTAAGATTAAAAATAGCATTGAAAAAGAAATGAGGTGATAAGCTAATGATCCTATTTTCGTCCTTTCACACACATGAACATGTACAAAACATCACATTATATATTACTATAAATTTGTACAGTTATTATGTGGCAATTAAATATAACAAATACTTTTTAAAATAGTGATGAAATACAGAATTGATGATGGTATAGGGAAACTACTAGCACTCTTGTATATTCTTAGTTGAAGCCCAAGTAATATTATATAGAACTTTCTTTAAGAAAACTTGCCAGAAGGAATCAAATCCTCAAAAATATTTTTAAAATTTAACTCAACAATACCACTTTTAATAAATTATCATACAAAAAATTAACTGAAAAGTCTGCACAGAAGCATGTTATGGAATTTCATCACAATACAATATAAAAGAAAAATCAGAATGCTCATCAATATGGTATTTGTTAAAGAATAAATTGCAGTCAATTACTCACTAGAAAAGTATGTAGTCATCAAAAGGAGGAGGTTCATCTATACTTGTCACATGTTTATTCAATGAGTACCTCTTATGTGACAAGTATAATTCAAGACACAAGGGGAAGGAAGAATAACAAAATTAACTACTCAATATAACAGAAAGTGTTGCCCCCAATTACATTGTAGCAGGAGGAAAAGGATGATTAAAAAATAAAACATACTGAATATCAAATGGTGATGAGCACCATAAAGAATTCAAAACAAGGAAGGGAAACAGAACTGCTAGGGTGGTGGTAGGATGTGTAATTTTAAAGAAAACTGTTGAGAAATGCCTCACCAAGGTGGTATTTGGGCAAAGACTTAAATCTAGTTAGGGAGTGAGTCATGGAGTATCTGGGGGAAGAACATGAAAAACTGATGTATTATCAAGTGAGGAAAAAAGTGGGCTACTGAACAGCTTATAATTTCTATAAAACTTTATATTAACAGAGGCTGTCTATCACTTATGGTATAATAAGTGTTGTTTTCCATTTTCTCTCCTTTGACTTAATTACTATACAATAAATGTGAATTACAGCCATGCGGTTTTGTTATTTTTTTTTAAAGAATCAAAAGGAAGATACTTTGAAATGAATTGCAGAATCTAGGCAAACCCAGTGTTTAATTTTAATGCATCACTATATTTACCCAAGCCAAAATTTAATGTGCTGTCATCTTTCTAAATAACTTAGCTTGAAATGCTCTTTGAGATTCTCAAATTAAAAGCAAGAATTATTATCTTTAAAGTGGATGACGTCTCTGATTTTAAATTGGACAGTTTCACTCCATATTTAGCTAACACCAAATCTCTGGGACTTCACTGAGTTCAACAGTCCTCTTGATTACAGAAGGTAATTAAACTGTACGAAGGGGAAACACCTTAGTATATCACATCTATGTATACTGTATTTCTCTATCATACAGTGGTTCTCATTTATTGGATAACAGATTCAATGTCTCAGTCAAAAAACATTGAATGTATTTCAAATAACACAAAGGGGAAAAAAAAAAGGAGACAAGTCTGGTTCTGAAAATGGACTAGAACCAAGTAGCAAAACATAGTAACTGCTATTCAAACAACAAATCACTTCATATTTTTGGACTTCCCAAAATGAGCATTCAAAATGTATAAAGCAATGAGTTGAGCCTGATGCATCAATCTTCTAACAGCTACTGAGACACCATCAGCCCCCATAAAAAAGTGAAATTCTCTTCATTTAAAAAAAATAAAATAAAAATTTAAAAATTCATGTTGTGGACAGAACAAAAGGCAAGATCCCAGAGACACAAACATAAACAAAAAATAATTTACCACTCAAAAAAAGCTGCCAAAGAAATACCAGCGTGCTGACAGAATCTTCCAAAAATATCCCTTCCTTTTAGAGATAGGATATCACCTAGTGGTGTCCATTGAGGACAGAAGCTTACTTCCCTCCAAAGACAGCTTAGAGCTGAAAGGAATGTGATTTTACAACAAAGCACTGTAAACAGGTAATTTAACTTATTTCATCCCTGCTGTATAAGGCTGTAGAGTGAACCATCCTCATCCTCAACAACAACACTTTGTTCCTTCCTGATTTAGCACTAGTATAGCAGATATTCTTCTCTAAGTTTAATTGCTTATCTCTTGGTTTCTCCCACTATACTGTGATCCTTGAGATCAGGCTTTCTGTTGTGCTGATCCCTACCTACAGCACATAAAACACATAGAAGATGTTCAGCATATAGTAGTAACATTATGATTATAAATTATTAGTAACAAAAAAGTGTATAAATATGAATATATATGAATTAAACTCTGATAGAATGAACACATACACTTTTTCTATAGTCATTCACCTTTCTTATTGACATAAAGTAGAGTAGTACCTTAAGACTCATCAGTATTAAACTATTGGTGAGTCATATATGTTCCATGAAGCTAATGTGGGTCATAGGTGTTTCATGAAACTGATAACTGGGCAGGTAAAAACATCAGTTTTAAAGTGTCCGTCTTGTTGATTTTTGTTGTTGTTTGTGAGTTTGCAAATTATCATACAGCATGTCTTCAAAATATAGTAACTGAGTTCTCATCCCTAAGTTACTGTGTGGTGATGAGGGGAGTCACTCCAATCTCCAGAAACATGGTAGCCACTTTCACTCTACTGGATCTTTTTTCAGCAATGGAAGACCTGATAGGTTTAAGAGTATCTACATCCCAAAGGGTATCTAGAAACTCCTCCCAATTATTCAGGAATTTTTCAGTTAGCTATCATCCTATGAAATAGAAATGGGAATGAAGATGGTGCAGGAATACTTTGAAGGGAAGGTGAGATACACGAACAGAATCTCAGAATATTACTGCTTCAGGTGTTGAAACCACATGAGATTGAACAGAAGGTATGCAGCAGAACTTTCTGGGGCATTGTCTTCTACCATATACACTGAGGTGTCACTCTAAGATTCCTCAATCAGAGGCTTTGACACTGGAACTTACACACATTATCTTATAAAACTCCCTGGATGCTTCTGATGTGCAGTCTGGTTAAGTACCATTGATTGCTATGATAAACAAAGACTGAACAACTAACCAAGATTACAAATAACTAAGGAGGCATGACAACTAAATACACCCGTGATTCTGTGTATTTGATAAACTGTGAATTAGCTTTATATGTTTGTAAGTAATATTACATCAATGTTAATTAGTAGAGTTGGTAACTCTACTGTGGTTATACAAGAGATCAACATTTGAGGAAACTGGGTAAACATTTAATGAGAATTCAATGTTTCTGTAAAATCTGAAATAATTTCAAAATGAAAAGTCAAAATTTATTTCAAAATGTTAAGGAAAAATAAGTCATTGAATTAATCCATTTAGTTCATTTTACAGATGGGGAAACTTTTACCAGTAAGGTAAACTGGAAAATAGTGGAGAATTACCTGAAACCCACTGGGACCAGAAATCCCCTCATATGTAGCTGAAAACACACTTATCTCCGTCCATGGCAGTTTTAGTGTGAGACACCAAGACCTGTTGGGAATGGTGAGGAAACCTGCTCTACCTCTATAACTTTAGAAGGCTAAGAGAAGAGAAGAGGTTCTTACTCTTTAGGAAACTTGCCACCGATAAGCAGGAACTCATAAAATATCTTCAACAAAATCTAAGGTGAATGCAGCCTGGGTAGGTCAGAAATCAGAGCTCAATGATTAGCAGCAATATGATCCCACAAAATTTCTAGTTTCCCTAGTGTCAGGGCCTATTCCTCTGCTTTCAGAAAATTCCCCAGGGCTAGAATAGTTACCTGAGGCTAGGGTCCTTCTGTGATTTCTCCAGTCTTCATCTTTTATGCACATTGAATTCTTCCTACTGCAAAATTCTGGTTACTATTTATATAAAATGATGCCAACCATTACTCACTCTCCTTCAACCCTGCCATTTATTTCATCAAGTATGAAGCTTAGCAAATGCATAAATGCTTTAAAAATAATCAAATAGAGACACTCATTTCATTTCAAGGTGGTTGTTTTTTGGCATGTATTTTTCCCCCCACAGGAATACTGGAGCTGACAGGTACTTGCTCTAAAAATTTACTTCACCACCTGCTAGCTGAAATATTGCTTTCATGGATTTATATTGTATTAAAAGGTCACTGGCTGTTTAAGTCTTAAACAGTTTTAATCATTCTAAAAGTCTCTTAACAGTAAGAAAAGGAAGCTCAGAACAAACAGCAGCAGGGACTCTAATTAAAAGGGCCAATTCATCTAATTTTATTTGGGGTTAATTATTCAGGATTCACTCTTTGATGTGTAAGGAATAGCAATTAGTAATTTTAGTGATTTGAGAATCATTGAAGGTGTAATCAGTTAAAATGAGTGAGTGTTTACAACACAAGATGGTGAATTAGGCTCTCTCAGCTGGAGAACAGGAACATTAGGCTCCAAGAGATCAAGGCTAAGGATTTCAGACCCTAGTGATAATAGTCACTTCAAAATAAAACACATGTCAACAGCCATCTAGCACTCTGTTTACTCTTAGCTAATGCAAGCCATGGAAGCTTCTAGATTCTACTGTCTTTAACTAGATCTTCATTTTTCTTGCTGTCCCCAGCCACTTTCCTCTGTTTGGTTCTTGCCACCATGGTAACCATAAATGTGTTGCATCCAGAAAGTAATTCTAAATGGATATACCATTTATAAGCAACATGAGACCCAGAGTTACCATGGAGCTCATTGATTCCATGTCTGTATTTCTGATTGCTGGCTGAGCATCACCAACTGAACTATATACCCTCTGCTCAAAACTGAATTCAGATATGCTAATCCACAGATTTGCTGACCTCTTGCAGCCTCCTCCATTTTTCTATGTATCTTATCACAATTCTTGGAATCAAAAAGACCGTAAACACCTTTCATTTTCGTCCCAGTCATCTATTCTGAATACAAATAGGCCATAATAAATTACACCAAAGTTTTCCAAATCATGTACTGTTCTTCATCTCCACTGCCACCAAAATACTTTATGCACAGGTTCATCATATCTAGACTAAAGAAATAGCTAAAGTGTCTTTGTTATTCCTAACCTTTCCAACAGGCTTCCTATTCCTTTTCCAAGCCCCTTATACACTGTTGCCAAACTGAAAACTTCAATGACTCTCCACCCACGACTCTCCACCCACTATCTCCAAAATAGCCAAAATAATCTTGAAAAAGAAGAACAGAATGAGAGGACTCATTTCCTGATTTCACAACTTCTCACAAAGCTACAGTGATCAGAACAATGTGGCACTGGCTTAAGGACAGCTACAAAGACCACTGGGATAGAACAGAGCACAAGAAATAAACCCTCCTATATGTGGGCAATTTGTTCTAGGGAAATTATACTGAAGTTTTAAAGAATTATACTTGGGGAATATTGGGGCCCATAAATGACCTGCTTGGTACTTCTGAGATTTGACAGAAACTTATTTTGGATGGAAGAAATACTATAACTGGATGAGCTTCCCATGAGGAAGAAGAAACCTAACAAGTCCTCTTCACCACCCACCCCCTGGACTGATCTGATCAGTATGCATCTTTCAAGATTACTGCTGCAAACAGTAGCTCTCAAAGTTTTAAATTTCATGATGTTCACCTTTTCTTGACACATACTATTAGCACATATTTATGAGTTACAGTATAACAATTTGACAAACATATACAATGTACAATGATCAAATCAAGTATTAGCATTTCCATCTTCTCCAAGATGAATAATTTCTATGTGCTCAGAAACTTCATTTTGAAATATATCATGGATTGTAGGAAACTATAGGTACCCCACCATGCTATAAAATTTTAGGTCTAATTTCTCCTCTCTAGTTGTAGTTTGATGTTCCTTATTGACCCTCTTCCCAGCCCTGCTCCCATGACCCTTCAGTCTCCAGTGACTGCCATTCCACTCTACTCTTCTGAGACTGATTTATTTACTTATTTATTTGGCTCCCACAAAGAAGGAAATGTGTTATTTATTATTCTGTGATTCATTTATTTCATTAAATGTGATGACCTAGAGTTCTATCCATGTTGCTATAAATGGCAGTACTTTATTCTTTTCTATGACAGAATATCATTACATTGTGTATATATATTACATTTTCTTTGTCTAATCATCCATTTATGGACAACTTGGTTGGTTATATCTCAGCAATTGTGAATACTGCTGTAATAAACATGGGAGTACAGGTATCTTTTTGATATAATTGCTTTATTTCCTATGGATATATATACTCAGTAGTGATTGTTGAATCAAATGGTAGTTCTATTTTTAGTTTTTTGAGGAATCTCCATACTGTTTTCCATAGTGGCTGTATTAATTTGCATTCCTAATGGTAATATGTAAGAATTCCCCCTTTTTTTCTAAATCTTTATCACCATTTTGTCCCATCTTTCTTTTTATTTGTCTTTTGTCTTTTTGATAGTTATTTTAACTGAGGTGAGTTGATATTTCATTGTGGTTTCAGTTTGCATTTCCCTGATGATTAATGTTACTTTGTACTTTTTTTCATATACTTGTTGCCAATTTGTATTTTTTTAAAAAATGTCTATTCAGATCATTTTACAAATTCCATTTAAATTAGATTATTTACATTTGTGTTGTTCATGTTCCTTGTATATTCTGGATATTAATCACTTCCAGATTAGTAGTTTGCAAATATTTTCTCGTTCTACTGGCTGTCTCTTCACTCTGTTGTTTCCTTTGCTATGCAGAAGCTGCTTAGTTTGGTATAATCCCTTTTGTCTATTTTTGCTTTTGTTGCCTGAGCTTTTGGGGTCTTGTCCAAAAAAATCTTTGCATACATGTAATCTAGAGTTATCCCTATGTTTTCTCTAGTAGTTTCAATGTTTCAGGTCTTATGTCCAATTCTTCATGAATTATTGATTCATTTTTTTTCTGTACGGTAAGAGGTTAAGAATCTAGGCTTTCTTCTGCAAATGTATATCAGTTTTCCCAGCACCACTTAATGAACAGTCTTTTCTCCAATATATGTTCTTTACATCTTAATCAAATATCATTTGGCTGTGTGTGCCTGGAGTGATTTCTGAGCCTTGTATTCTATTCCACTGGTCTATGTGTTGGTTTTTATGCCTTTACCATGCTGCTTTGGTTACCACAGCTCTGAGGTATGTTTGTATGCCTCCAGCTATTGTTTTTCCTCAAGATGCTTTGGCTATTCTGGGTCTTTTGTGGGTCCATGTGGACGTTTAAGATTTTTGCTTTCTATTTCCATGAAGAATGTCATTGGAATTTGGGTGGGGGTTGTACTGAATCTGTAGATTGCTTAGGATAGTGTGGTCCTTTCACCAATATAAATTCTTCCAATCTGTGAACATGAATATCTTTCCCTTTTTTCTGTGTCCTCTTGAATATTCTTTCACTGGAGTTTTAGAATTTTCATTGTAGAGATCTTTTATTTCCTTACTTAAATTTATTCCTAGATAAATTACACTTTTGTAGCTATTGTGAATATGATTGCTTTCTTGATTTATTTTTCATGAATAATCACTTTTGCTAAGCCATAAACTGCCAGACTACTTACCCTGGTAATCTGCCAGACTACTTACCCTAGTTTCTTGGGCCCCAAGAATGTTCTCTTGTCTTTGCCTCCCTCTAGACTTCACTCTCCATCAATTTTTCATATCCAAACCCAAGTTTTTCTTGGAGGTCCAGGTCACCTCCTACCCTACACAACTGTTCTTGGCTATCCCCAAGGCTATTTCTAGCCCTAGATAGCATTTTGAAAGCATTTACCATGGTGTATCGTGTGGAAAATGCATGAGCCATTGACTTTGCTGCGCTGTGCTCCTCAAGGGCACACATCATTTATGATTCATCATTCAAACCCAACAGCACCTCTTCCAATCAATGTCATAGAACTGAGATGAAGAAGAGTTGAGAAAAATAGTTGCTGAAAAATAGTGGACACATGGGTTCTGAACAATATAACACACGGAATCCAAGCCAAATAAATCAGTTTTTAAAGGAAGAACTTGAGAAACTGTGTGGCTACCAATCTCAAAATGTGTGTATGGGAGATAGGACAGAGAGTGAAATAGACAAAGACTAAAACATAGAGACCCCATGGGATGATCTTTATAAAAGGAGTACCTCTTTATATATCCAAATCACAATCAGATGACTTAGATATATAAAACAAACAGACTGTTGATTTTAAAAAATATCACTTCTAGTCACACCTCAACCACATACTAGCTTTGTGAGCTTGGGCAAATCATGGAATTTCTGAGTCTCAATTTCTTTATAAAGTGAAAATAATAGCACTTATCTTTTATCCAACCAAGGTTGCGCACACCAAGATAATACATTTTAAATGCTTTTAAAACCATAATGTCCTACATAAATATGAACTGTTTTCTATTGTGAGTTGATTCTCTGTGTAACTTAATGGTAAACCCTTTCTTCATAAACATTCAGAAATGAAAATATAAAATGTAGTAGGTGTTTACTGAGTACATGATATATTCAATATGGTTCTTTATTCATTTATTCATTTCATTAGAGCTTTACAGTTACACATTGTAGTTAGGCTCATCCCAACAAACTCATAGATACATGGAAACTGATTTCATTCAGTTCATGACCCTCCCTTTCCCTCTTATCCTCCTCCCCTTTCCTCATTTCTTTCCTCTACTCTAGTAGATTTCCTTTCACTCATGTATTAATTTGTATTTGATTTGTTCTTTATGCTTTCCTACCCTCCCAATCTCTCTTTCCTTTATTTTATTCTAGCTTGTGCATATAAGAAAAAACCTTCAACCTTTTGAGTTTCTGAGTTCGGCTTCTCAACACAGTTCTTACACCCATTGTGGCTTTAAAGGGTTGAGGGTCAAGGCAAAAAGACAGAAGCAGCAAAAGAGCATAACTAACACAACAGCCAAACAAAGTCCTAGCAGCCAAATAAATAATGTGTTCTCCCAGAATGTTTAGAGATCTTGGAGAGGAACCACATACAGAGCCCTGAATCAGTTCTGACTTGCCACATTAAGCTTCTGCAACTGATTCACCCAGCCTTTTCCTGGGTCAAGAGGATGACTACATCATTCTTTTTCTTAATGAACAAACTGTTCTTGAACAATTTATAAGACATAAACAAGCTATTGTGACATACAAATTTTGACTAGTTTTGTCCTGAAAATTCAGTGGAATACCCAAGTGAAAACAATCACAACCAGGCAATCAGACAAGCAAACATACCCCAGTGCCCTTTGTTTAGTTTGCAAGGGTTTTTCTTTGCCTCATACCTCTACATCTAAAAGAGTTAAGTCCCACATCAATAGAAAAGAGACCTCAAAAATCCACTGGATGCTCTGTCAACAAAGAACTCAAGTGTTCAAGTTCAAATAAGGAGTTCAAAAAGTAAGAGTTCTCTTGAAAAATCAGGTTTTGTCCCTAAGGAGGCTCTCCAAGAAAAATGTCATTCCTTGTATTTCATTCACTTTGCTTCCTTCATTCCCTCAGATTAGGAGGCCATGATGGAAGACAATCTCAAATGGCAAAGACTGGTGACATGTTCTGGGCAGAAGTTCAGGCACCTTGCTATTTTAGTAGACCTGGTCTGCCTGCCCAGAGTCATAATTTAGCTGAGTGAAGAACTCATTCCTTCCTCCTGCTTCATTTGGCCAGCCGCCTCCAAAGGTCTTTATTTCTGAGTGCAATGGATTTATTGCCCCCTTGTATTCCTCCAATAGTAGTTCCAGTCCTCTGAATTTCAAGATCAGTGAGCTCAGCCTTGGCATTCAAGGATTTCTGTATGTCTCATCCTTAAGAGGATTTGTCCCAAGCCCACTTGCCAAGGACATGGTGGCAGTTTCCTTCCTGGCACTTGAGTCTGTGATGTTATGCTTCTTCCTATAAAGAGACACATCCTATCAGTGGAGATATTTCTTTAAGTCCTACTGGAATTTCCTTGGCTTAACTGATACTAATGGTTCAACCTTATAAATTCACAGAATAATTGGATCAGAAGGAAACTAGAACAGAAGAGGACAGTTCACCACTCCAAGGGGCAGCAAACACCAGTCAATGGCCAAATTGCATCCACCTTCTGCTTTTGTAACTAAAGTTTAATTAGAACACAGCCATGGTCATTCATTTACTTATGTCTATGTCTATTTTCATGTTCCAATGACCAAATGCAGTGGTTGTGACGAGCACATGATCTTCAAAGCCTAAAATAATCACTTTTGGGACTTACAGAAAAGTTTGCTGAACCTGATACAGACTACAAAATCATTATACAGATAAGATAATTAAGATTCAGTGAGACTGTACTTTGTTCCCAGGAAGTAATAAAAATTTTCAAAAACAAATGCCTTGAGTAATGTTGAACATTCAGTGCTATGCACAGTAAATACTAGTTCTCTCTAGTATTTGACAATAAATGCTATGTTCCTGCCATGTGGAACTGTGCTGTGATGATTTTTTTTTTTTAAGACAACATTGTCACCCTTGAGGAATTTATTCTCTAAAAGTGAGAAGAGACGTAAACACAAATACTTTCAACATGACATCATGTGTTTTAGTTTTCTATTGTTATTACAGCAAATTACCACAAACATCCTCATTTAAAATAATGAGAATTTATTATCTTACAATTCTATAATTCAGAAGTCTGTCATGGGTATCAGTGGAATAAAATCACATCTGCAGGGAGGACTTACTTTCTGGAGTTTCTACAAGATTCTATTTCCTTATCATAATCAGCTTCTAAAGGTAATCCTCATTCCTTGGCTTGTGGCCCCATCCTCCATTTTCAAAGCCAGCCAAAGCCTCACTGAGTTTTTTCTCATGTCATATCCCTCCAGACTCCCTCCTGTTCTCCCACTTCTACTTCTGAGACCCTCGTGACAACATTGCCCACCCCCATATACTCCAGGATAATCTTCCTACCCTTGGTTGATTAACTCACAGCCTTAATTCCACCTGTTACATAAATCTTTCCCTACCATGTAACCTAACATGTTTATAGGCTGCAGAGATTAGGGCATAGCATCTTTGAAGACCATTATTATGCCTACTACAAAGTACCATAAAGGAAAGAAGTCTGCACAAAGTGCTGGGAAGTTCAGAGGAGGAATTCATCAGTGTGGGGCAAGTGCAGGCAAGAGCAAAAAAGCTCTTTATTCATGGTTTGTTGTATTTGGAGCGCCACATAATTTTCTGAGAAACTCTTCATACTTCCGCATATTTATCTAAATTTAAGCATATTCCTTAAAATAGTTTCATTTTTGTTCTAAACATATTGTTCTTTTCTTTTTGCAACTATCATCTTGCTACCACATTTAAGGGGAAAAAATCTCTATTAGATAGTAGATTGAGGAACTTCAGCAAGCAAATTTGACTTTGTATTTTAGCTAAGCTAGTTACGAATTCTCCCCATGTCTTGCTTTTCTTAACTCCACTTTACGGATAAATAAAATAAGATTCAAAAAGATTAGGAGGTTGTCCGTGGTGGCCCACACCACAGCCAAGGCCTAGAGAGAGTTACTTCATGTCTTTGAATCTTATAAAGAGAACTGCAAATACTAGTGCAGGGCTCTTGTGATGATTTACCTCACAAGACCTTAAAAAGAAAGATGATATAATCTATTATGTTGAAAAACATGAATGTTAGGATTTAGCAAATAGGGTAGAGCTCTACACAGCATATTCCTGAGATGACAAAAATCATTTGAAGTTTATTTAACTCTTCAAAAAAAAATATAACTGATACTAAAAGAAAGGAAGATACGAGCCTTTACTTGTATAATAACATACATGCAAAGAAAAAAGAAAGTTTGGAAAACCATAAAAGTTTCACAGAAACATATTAACAGAGGCAAATCTTTAGAGTGTAACTGCATTTACAAATCCTCAGACTTAATGGTGAAAATGAAACAGAAATTACCTGATTTGAAAATCTGACAGCGCCAAGTAACTAAAAGTATTCAAGTAGAGGGAAGAAGACTACTTGACATGAATATTATAAAGGAGATTCAAGCTTTATAAATGCAAGGGATCCATTTAATGGCCTTAAAAGGCCCTTTCAACACCAATGGTTTATGATTCTGTGACTCAAAGTGTAAGAGCCAATTAATGGCAATAAGAGACTCAAAATTATTTTTAATGGGAATAGTCAGAAAATACCCCCAGATGCCATGACCAGGCAGTCACCCTAACTGCAATAGGCACTTACCAGATTTTTGCGTAAAAATAATTCATCAGGCAAAAATAATTTAACATCAGACAAAGGGCAACCTGAAATGTGGACAGTATCAGTAACTGACCCTGACACCCACATCTTGCTGCCACATTGAAAACTGGGCTTTTAATATTCAGAGATTCTAAAAGAATGACATTCTAACTGGTGTGGACATAATTCTCCCCAGGTCAAGTGAGTGTTCACACAGCAGTCTAAAGGGGAGTGCTTAGAATTTGAATCCTTGCAAATTCCCCCAGGAATCCCTAAACTTGCTGCATGGAAGTTGTCTTACAGGATGTGCAAAGGTCTTGTAGGAAGGTATGAAAATAAGTGAGAATTGTCTGACCCCACTATTGTTAACTGAGATGGACATGATGCAATGATATTTCTGAAAGGAAAGGTGTACACATTTCCACCCTTTACAATAAAAACCAAGTAAAATACCAAATTACCAAGATGGAAAATTCCCACTGTAAACAACTAGAGCTATGCAAAAGAGAAAAACAAGACATCCAGTCACAGGAGCTCCAAGCTCTTCTATTAAGAGAAAATATACACACATTCCCACGCAGAATGCTTTTCTTCTGAATAGAGCTAAAGGTGCAGGAAATAGTTTGATAGAGACATTATACTACTTAGACAAAACTGAACTAGATTATCTGTTTGTTTATTAGCTTATGGCTTTAGGCACATTGTTCTAAACTAAAAGCTCTTGATATGAGCAGACACACACATTCTTTGGAATGAAGGCTTTTGTGATAGTATTTTATGGTACTTAGGCTCTTGAAAAGACTTGTGAAAGCAGCCACACAGGAGGATTAAACCCAATCTTTGGGGCCACCTCATTAGGAGGGTATGGTTTATTTCACACAGACTGAGCTTTTCTGCACATACCAAATGGTTCCAACTTATTCATTGTGAGATTTCTCATATTAACCCCCACCTACTCATCTTAGTCACATGCCAAATACCAGATCCTGGGTGCCAATGGATGAAAATGAAATTGGGTACTCTAGAAATGGAATTCAACTAGGTTTCACTTGTGTGTGTCACTTAAAGAAGGAAACATCCTCCTGGCTTTATTTTCATCTAAATCTTGGTGAGGGATATTCTTCAAATAATATGTTGCAAGAGCATATCACTTCATGTCTTTTGATTCCATATTATACTAATTCAGTAGAAGATTACCACTTTCACTTGGGTACTAGTTTTCTGTTTTGTTCTGTTTGTCTTTTTTTCTCTGAAATTAGACAAGTGTTCCGTGGAACTCATTCTCATCTTAAGGTTTCCTAATTTTTAAAGACTTACTATCTCAGTTTATTCCAAACCAAAAGGGGTATAAATATGGAAAGACCACACATTTTTAGAAAGAACTCCCTAACAACTCATCCAAGTACTTGCAGCCCTGGTTTCTCTGATATTTAAAGTATTAGACTATAGAGCACCTCTTAATCCTCTCATTTATGAAATAGGTATAATAAGTATTGATATATTCTTATAGTCGATGACTGTATGTTGATTAATGTCCGTGTAATCATTTAAAACCTTGGTACCTCAATATTTCATCAATTATCAACATTTTAAAGGAAAGATTCTTTGTACTCACACTTATAAGGCACACTTCTTCATTTTCTTTTTTTACTAAATCACCCACTTTTAGAATCATTTAGACCAACAATGTACAGTAGAAACATTCTGTACTGTCCCAAAACTTGTCATGTATGGCTATTGACCCACTGAAATGTAGCCAGTGGATGACAGACTAACTTTTATTATTTTGTTAAATTTTAATTGATTTAGATACAAATTCAAGTAGTCATACATGGCTACTACCATAGAAGACCTCACAGATTTAGTCATATTATATACATAAGACAATTTATTCCACTCCAAAAATAATTCTGCTATAAAAGCCAGAGATCCAACTTCATGTCTTTTTAAAGAATTAAATAACAAATAAACTTGATAAAGATTTTAAATTACAAACTGCAAACATAAATACATACATATATTCCTTTTACTTAAATGGAGTAGACTCTCAAAGCCAGAAATCTGATCCTGTTGTAGAACCCACTTACACGAGGGACTGTAATTAGGACAGTTTTCTTGGAATATAGTGGAATCATGTAAGAAAAAAAGTAACACAGTGCAAAGCCCCAAGTGCCAGTGTTGGCCCTATATGAGTGTCCTGAGGACAAAATTACCAAAAGGATACAAAGGTGGCTCAGGAGAGCCTACTTCAGAAAAGGGAATGAACAAAGGTAGCTAAATCCCCGTTCTCCGTTTCACCAAAAGAGAGACTAGCAAAGGGGCTATAGAGATGGGAATGATTCTCTTTAAATCCATAACTACACAGCAGACTATTCATGTCCTTTGACAAAAAAAGAGCATTTAATACAACTAAATAAGGCATAATTGGACCCCTGTGCATCCTCTTTCTTTTTAAAGATATTGCAAAGATGGTTAAGAAAATATTAAAAGAGACTTACATAGGAAGTAGCAGACATTAATTGAACAAAACATACACACATACATACTAAACACATGGCAATAGAGATAGCACAAATCAATGAGTAAATGTAAGCATATTCATTAAATGGAATTGGGAAAACTGATTACTCATTTAAAAATCAAGTTAGATCTTCACCTTTGACAAAATGAGTTCCAGTTTGATTTAAAGTTGAATAATTTAAAAACGAATTGAAACTAATTTGTATATGCTTTTACATTAAAACAAGCTTAAAATATAAGCACCCCCCAAAATAATACTCACACACATACACATGATATATGAAGCACATATAAATTGGCTAAAAATGGTAACACAATACAAGGAATTAAAAAGAAGATTGAACAAAAAAGAATATGCCTGTGAGAAGCAGGAGAGGATCAGATTAAAAAGTATAGAATTGGGAGAAAAACCAAACATGGTAGGAAACAGCTATCATACATTGAGCCTAATTTTATTACTTTGTCTCTGTTCATCAGTTTCCTCATCTGAAACACAATGACGAAAATGGCAATAAAAATAATAGTAAAAACAATAACAATATATATTTAAAGTTAGTTTTAAAAAGTTAAAAAATGAAATATTTAAAGAGAATTTAGCACAGTGGCTGACTATATGTGCCAAATACATAACTTTTGTGAATATATGAAAAAATGTTGCCACATTAAAAATTCAAGAAAAATATATTCTTATAAAATTAGCACTTATTTTCTAGGTGATTTGGTGCAAGCCTGTAATCCCAGTGGCTCAGAAGGTTGACACACAAGGATCACAAGTTCAAGGCCAGCCTCAGTAATTTGGCAAAACCCTGTCTTTAAGAAACAAATTAAAAAGGGCTGGAGATGTAGGTCAGTGGTTGAGTACCTCTGGGTTCAATTCCTTCCCCCAAAAAAACCCAACTTCATTATAAGATGAGGCATATATGAAAATATACTATGTTCAATAAAGAACATAGCTATTTAAGCCTGACTCAAAAAATGAAAGCTATACGTTAAAACCATTTGATAAACTGCAAGGTGTGGTGGTGCACACCTGTAACACTATCCACTTGGGAGGCTGAGACAGGATCACAAGTTCCAAGCTAGTCTCAGCAACTTTGCAAGATTCTATCTCAAAATGTAAAAAATTTTAAAACCTGAGGATGTAACTCAGTGGTAAGCCGCCCCTGTGTTCAACCCTCAGTACCAAAAAAAAGGTAATATTATATTGATTTTTTACATAAAGTACAAAACAGGCAAAACCAATCTAAACTATTAGAAAGCATGCCTTTTAGGGCAAAAGGGGAGGTCTAGATGACAGATAAATATATGTTTATTAATATGAGTGTGTTTTACATAGAAGTACTAAATATGGAAAAAATGATTTAACTATACACTTACAATATGTGCATTTTCTATGTTTATTTCATAAAAGTTTTTTAAAAATATTGAAACCATAATAATTTGAGTGATGAGAGTATGTCCTATATTTTCTTTAATCAAATGTCCTGTTTTGCCTTTATACTTTTATATTTTTGCGTTTTTATTAGTGTATTATAGTTGAACATAATAATAGGGTTCACAGATGCAGAGAACAATCTGCTCCATTTCAATCTCCAGTACTTCCCCTTTTATAATTGTTTTAAAAGGACTATGGGAAGTAAGGCGTGAGTGGCAGCTCATCAAAATGCCTTGGGTTGCAAGGAAGGTCATGTAGTGAAACCACAGACTGACCCTTGGACATCTTGGCATTCTTGGAAGTCACTAGGGCTAAGACTAAAAAATCCTCTAATGGAAGTGAAGATTAAGCGGAAGAAAGGAGGGGAGGGAAAGGGGAAAACTGGGGAATGACGTTGTCCTCATTTTGCCACGGGCATGTATGAGTCTACCACAATTCATTCCAATTTTATGTATAACTATAATGTACCAATAAAAAAATAAATAAATATAAGGAAGACCAGTAGAATAGAGGAAGGTGATTAGGGGAATGGAGGAGGAGAGGGAAAGAAGAAGTGGGCATTGAAATGGAGCAAACTACGCTATTATCATCTACAACTATAATGCACTAAAAACAATTTTTAAAGACCCTCTAATGGGAACAAGCTTACATTTCATAGGGTAATCCATTCTGTCCTTGTGTCACTTTGTCATGAACTACTTTCATATATTGAATGGAAGCTGGTCTCTTCTTGAGTTCTGGTTTACTTCTACTCTCTGGAGTCCTGCAAAGCATACTCAGGGACCTCTGGTTAGCATCTTCATAAAGTCATATCACAACTTCCTTCAACAGTTCCTTGTAAGAAACATCTCTCTCCAATTTGCCTGGCCTTCTCTATTGACCATATCTCTTTTACAGTGGAGTGACCAGAGCTGAATACCATGTATCCTAGTTGAAGTGCAACCAGGAGAAAGGAAACTTAGATATGAGGGTAAATTCTATTCCATTAATGGACACTCCTTGCTCTATATTGCTCATATTGAGTTCATCCAAAGAAAATATAACTACATGATTTCAACACCACCAACTAGCTCTTTATCATCTTAATCATGTTACTTGTTTATAACACTTCACCAATGTTCCTTCAAAGTAAAGTATAGATGTGAAAATATAAGGCTACATATGTGGCTTCAGAAACTAAGTACACATTTCCTGAAATGTTACCATACTTTGTAAGTCATAAATGAATAAGCTGGAACTCTACTCTCCTGCCCTAGGAATAAAATCAATGTTGATCATGGGGGCAAAGGACTAAGGAAAATGCTGTTCCAACAGACCTGAAATATGTCAAGGTTTTTGCAAGAAATAAAATTTAGTTTTCATGTTCTACCTTCTCCACGAGGAAATATTTAATCACATGATCAGTCATTTAAAGTCATCAGGGACTGAAGGTATAGCACAGTGGTTAAGTATTTGGCTAGCATACGTGAGGCTGAATCTGCGTTGAATCTCCAGCATTGCTAAATTAATAAATAAATCTTCAAAGGGCAAAACAGAGAGGATGTGTGAGGAGGAATTTAAAGTGGATGTACCATTGTCAAGCAGTCACAATTTGTGAGAAGACCTCTGAACAGCCTTGATATCTGCACTCCAGCCTCAGCAAGCCTTTACATCCTTTTCTTGTGGATTTTATCCAGACTAAAACTATAAGAAAGTCTGACATATCCAAAAGTTGGTATTGGCTTTCATGAATAGAAAGATGTCCATAAATTAAAGATTTATGCAATTGTTCATTTTCTAAAAAATTTTTGTCATAAAGGTAAACAAAACTAAAGGTAGCATTTTTACATAACAGTCAAATTTACTCAATGTGCAGGGAATGATTTCATCAAACTGCTGCTATGAAACTGTCAATCATCTCTTCAGCACCATTTTTTTGAAGTAGACATTCCAATTTCAAGCCAAAGTTGCACAAAGTTAAGAAACATGAGACACTGTTTACTGAGACAAAGCATGGACCTGTAGCCAGGACATTATCTCGATCTCAAAATGGCAGTCTCAAATGCATTAACCAATATATTATTACTAAAATGAAAATAAGTATGCCTTAAGTCTAATTCTATTAATAAGCATCAGATATTAAGGGCAAGAAATAATTTAGATATGAAATGACATAAAACCCAAGCTATTCTTTAGAGTCCCATTAGACTAGATAAATCCCCATGATAATGGTTTCAAGAAATTTCTTTTCCATGGTTTTAATGTGAAAAAATGAAAGAGAATCATTTTGAGAAATGGTAGTGCCAACAAAGTGTTGACTTCCTGGAAAGTCAACACTAAAGAGGAAATGTGTATTGAGCACTGGGAATTGGGAACAAGTGCATGAATTCTTCTTCCTCCCTCCATCCCATTAGTGTACTCTTCTGAGCCACATTAGTTAGGGAAGGCTTGGTGAAGATGTGCTGGACATCAAGCCATCAGTTGCATCTACAAAGAAGTCACAGGTGGCTTGGGGGATAGAACATCACTACGATTGCTCTCGGCTTTCCCTGTCTTATATTTCTTTCTTCTTCACTCTGGCATCCCTGTATCTTTTCATTTCAAGAAAACCCATAAGCTTTGGTCTCAAGCTCCATTTTCTGGACTATCAGATTGCAACCAAACTTGCACTATGCTTGGTCCACAAAGACCTAGTCCACAGGCTGAGGGGATGATAGAAGTCACGGCAATGAAGGAGTGGCTAGGTAAATCTGGGCACTTATCAATATCTTACAATATTTTTTAAGTTAAGTCCAACATTCTATTATAAATAGAGCAGCAGGTGATATTCTGAAGAATTTAAGAATGCCAGCTGCTTGCGTTTTAGTACAAAAGGTTCACTAATGTTAATCTACTTTATCTGACTTAATAATGACAATAAACTCAAAACCAACATAGAGTATATCCCTACCAAAAAAGCCACTTACAGCTTCAACTTTTAACTAGTGACCCTCTCCTACCACACTCCAAAGCCAAGCATAATTCCAGAAAATAAAGAGACAAAAAAAAAAAGGATGGAATTCTTCCATAAAACAGTAGGCACTCCTATGCCAAAGCCACAAGGCCAATAAATACCTTCCAAAACAGAAATCTCCCAGCATGGTATTTGTTGTTCAGACAATGTTTTAGATTCACCTCCCAAAGATTTATAGTAGAAATTAAATAATATGATATCTGGGATTATCTTCTCAATAATTCAACATAGAGGAAAGGAACAGGTGTATAGATGAAACACGACTGGCCATGAGTCAGTCATTGCTGAAGCTGGTAATACATTCATAGAAGAGCATTACAGGCTCCTTGTTACCTTTATATGTGTTTGAAAATTTCCATAGCAAATTTTAAAAACTTAAAAAATTAAAAAGCATATATACATATATCATAGACATATTTTATATATTTACATATATATGTATATATTTTAAGTTTTGATAGCAACCCACACTATGCTGGGGCTAAGAAAGGTAAAATAGCTTCACTGTGTTCACCTCATTTTTCAGTTAAAATGCACTGTCCTCATCTTGCTTCATAAAATAAAAATTAGAAAGTAGACAACTCTTCAGAAATAAGAAAAAGCCCATCTTCATGCTAGTTTCAGCCAATATGGTTAATGTTTCATGTGGGTTGAAAGCACCTTAAATCTTTGCTGAATCTTTCATACACATACACAACTCATCTTGTACCCAAGTTTTCTTTCAATTATCTCTTCAGAAGCTTAAAAAGTGCCTAGTGTATGCTTAACTAATAGCTCCACTGTGGTTCACACTGGCAACTGTTTGCACTGGAAATATAACTTGTGGAGGCCTGACAATACAATATTGTAAGTACAATATTGACATTTGTCTAAAGAAATAAACCAAAAAAATACTTTATCTGCTGGTCCATATATCAGCTCATAGTCTAATATCAGTATGCTGCACATTACTATCAAGAAGACCATCATTATTTGTCTAGCATCAATTCGGCAACCTCAAAGAATAAAGGATAATACCACTCAGATTTAAATTCCCAACTCATACCCCCAAGAAGTACGAGTGTTGGGAGAACTGATACTTAAGAATGTTATTTCCAACATGGGAGTATTTCACAGGTTTGGATCCATCCTAGTATGAACATGTAGTATTCTAATTTCAATAGAGAAGCCACACCAAGACAAATTCTAATATTTTTAAATGGCTTATCATCTCTTTATAAGGCAAGATATAATTAGAATTACATTGCACTCAAACGTCCCTGTATCTCAGTCCACTATTTGCCTATGTACAAGAAACTCTGGAAAATTAACTTGGCTAACTGTACACCAAGTTGGCAAGTTTAGAAAGGGGAGGATGAAGAGTAGGAAAAGAATCTTAATGTTGGGACCCACCTTTGGCATTTTTTAAGTATCTCATTTGCCAGAAATCCCAGGGGCACTATTGTCCTGGCTCAATGTGAAGACTTCAGCACACTCTGAGGAAGCCTGCTGCATTTTTTCAGCAGAACCAAATTCTGACATAATTCTACTATTCCAAGTCTACCACCCATGTGCACTCTAAATATTCCCTGAGAAAATAGAATTCTAATAGTTTTCAAAAGATTCCCTTCTAGTTGTAAAATTCTGTGACTCTTAAATAAATTTCCACTGTGGATATCAAACAGTAATCCTAGAGTTTATGAAGAGTTAAGCAATTACCAAGGCCACCTAGTCTACTGCAGGAACTAACTCCAACACTGACTAGTTACCTCTAGCCCTTTCCTCAAAAGATTGAGGATGTAAGTTAAAGCCACATCCTCTCAACAGCAATCTTAATGGTAATGTCAGACTGTTATCATGTCATACATACACTTGTCTGCCTTGGACTCTTAGAGGTTCTCTCCTTTTCTTAGTACTTAACAAGGACTTCCTAATGCTCCAGCTCTCTCTGGTTGAGCTTACTTATTTGCTCGATGCAACCACATTCCAACTCAGAAAGCAAGGTTGGTTCAACCATCAGTGTCCAAAAGAAATACAATGTTTCTTTGAAAAATCATGAAATGCTTTATGCTTTTAGGCATATCTACAGGTATCAATCCTCATCCTGACTCCCTTACCTCAAACACCACTCAGAATTAACCCTTCTCTCAAGTCAACACAAAAGTCATCTTTTCCAATAAGTCCTTGCCCATTTCTTCAAATTATTTCCCTTTATTCTATTGCACTCACAAAGATATCTGTGTCTCTCTTAAAGCAGTGTCACTTTACATCTCATGTTATAATCATACCTACTTAAATGTAATCTCCCTTATGACACTATAGCAATCATTCATTTTTGATTATATCTAGAATAAGATATTCATTTGACTGAGATCCAGCACATAAACAAACACAATCATGTGTGCATGACCCCCCACACAAACACACACATACACAAGCTGAAAAGTTTCTCCAAATAATATTTAGCCTAATTACATGAGAAGTGTTCACTTTTTGCCTGTCATATCACAACCCACTAATTTGATGCATAACATATTCATTGGCTGTGATTCACCTTGGTAACATTTCCTGTAGTGCATAGTACAGGGTCTCTTACATATTGTGAACAAATGCCAAATGAATGAATTTAGCCATCCAATAAAAACAGATTTGCATTTACTTTTTCACAACCACATTTGCCAGGTACACTCCTCTTTGTTCCCTAAATAAAAAGATACCCTGAAAAATGCTAGACAAAATCATTATCTGCTTTACAGGTTAATCACAAGAGATGTTCCAGAGTAGGTCATATTCTTTTTTTTTTTCTTGCCCTCAATTTTTTACCAGCATTGCCCCTCTGGTTCTCCAGTCAATATTATCAGGATAAAAAGTTAATTTTTAAATCAAAGACCCACTATTACTGTTTTCTGTCACATTCTGTTTTGCATACAGCAAACTGGAATTGTTTTCAAATAATAAAAATGAAGATTTTATGATTGAGCAGGAAAGTTTTAGCAATTCGTTTATCTCAAATTGTAAATTCCAAAAGTCCACCACAGAGAATTCCTTAAAAATGAAGTTCTAAAATGTATATCAAAGAGATTCATCAGTATCAAATTAAGAAAAGCCTACAATTCCATCAGCTGAGAATGTCAGTGGCTTTGGGTTTACATTGGTAGATCATGCTTACCTACAGCATTGCTGAGCAGTTGACAGCAGAGGCTAAAAGGCCAAATGCCTGGGCTGGTATCCCAATAGCTACATAACCTTAGACAAGTTAGGCAACATTTCTGTGGCTCATTCCCTCATATGTAAAGTGGGGATAGTAAGTCACTTTCCTTATAAAACTTTTATAACAACCTAATTAAATGAATGCAAATTATGGAAAACAGTGCCTGGAATATACTAAGGATTAGAAAAGGGGAGACCTTATTCCAAAACCCTGGATTCATACTACCTAAGGTAGAAATGTGTGGAATGGGAAGAACCTGGTATGGCGAAATGAAGATGGTATTTCAGGCTAAGGTGTGAATAGAATCTCTGCAGTATTACTTGCTATATCTGTGACCTAAAGTTATTTAAACAGTCCCATCTTCTCATCCATAGAATACAAAGAAACACAACGGAAGTACCTGTAAATTGTGGCAGAAATGCAGAGGGAATCAAAACAACTTTCAGTGAAGGAATCAGAGGAGGCTTAGGAGAGAAGTTACCATTTTGATAAATACTAGAATGGATATGTAGAATTAGAAATGTTGAAATTTTCTTCTAGGCAGAGGTAATCGTTTCAGTAAAAATACAAGAAAGGAGAAGATGGTGTGTATTCAGAAAGCAACACTGGTCTAATCTGGGCAGCATAACAGGTATGAAGTGAAGCCAATGAAATCAAGCAGATCCCATCAGCAAAAAGTCAGTTTCCTCACTAGACTGAGTCTTCTTTCCACAAGCATTATGGATACATTCAAGATTACAGTAGAGCATTACCAAAATCAGGTAAATATTACAGAAGAGAAAGAACAGAGATATTTGAAGAGCCAAGGCCTGGAGAGGAGGAATTTCAGAGTCCATTAAGAATCTCAATTAGACAAAATCCAAAGGGACAGAAGAGGCATATGCCATGAAAGAGAGAGATGATGCTGGAGAGCTTGGATGTCAACATCCAGGGAGAAGGAAGAGTCAAAGACAAACAGCAGGACTGGACAGTACCAGAAACGCACTAGAGAAAGAAATATCTCCTCAATAAGTGCTGCTGGACGAATTAGATAACTACACACAAAGTAAACTGGACCCTAAATTCTCATCATAAACAAAAAACACCACCGATGGATTAAAAAAAATTATTAAATGTAAAACTAGAAATTGTGAAGCCACTAGAAAAAAAAATAGGGGAAATGCTTTAGAACACTGGTTTAGACAAAGATTTTGAAGATATGGCCCCAAAACATAGGAGAAAAAAATGAGAAATAAAATAAAACTGAACTACAAATCTTCTATACAGCAAAGTTAACAATGAACAGAGTGAAGAGACAACATAGGAAATAAGAGAAAATATTTGCGAACTCTTCATCTGACAAGGCATTAATTTCCAGAATATATAAGAAACTCTACAACTCAACAGCAAAAAAAAATGGGTGAATGATCTGAGCAGATATTTTTTAGAAGAGTATGAATAAATGGCCAACAAGCATATGAAAAAAAATGCTCATTAGCACTTATTATTAGAGAAATGAGAATCAAAACCATAATGAGTTCTCTCTCCTCAGAATGGCCATGATCAAAAAGACAAAAAATGAACTATTCTGGTGAGGATGTGGAGACTGAGGAATTCTCTTGCACTATTGGAAGATATGTAAACTAAAATATTCATCATGGAAAACAGTATGGAGGTACCCTCCCCCCAAAATTAGAACCACCAAATAATCTATTAATTCTACTACTGGGTATACCCAAAGGCACTGAAATCATATGTTGAAGATATATCTGCACTCATATGTTTATTATAGCCCTGTTCACAATAGCCAAAATATGGAATCCACCTAAGTGCCCATCAGAGGCTAAATAAAGAAAATGTGATACATATACACAATGGAATCATTTTCAACCATAAGAAAAGGAGAAATTCTGTCATTACAGCCACATGGGTAGAACTAGAAGATACTATGTTAAGTGATATAAGTCATGCACAGAAAGACAAATACACATATTCACACTTACATATGGAAGCTCAATAGGTTTCACAGAAGTTGAGAGTAGAACAGTGGTTACCAGAGCCTGGAAAGGGTGTGGAGGGGAATGATCTGGAAAGGGAATGTCTAAGGAAACAGGTGTAAAGTTGGGTAACTATGGTTAACAACAATTAATTGAAAACTTCAAAATAGTTGTAGGATTTTAAGTGTTCACAACACAAAGAAATAACTCATGCCTGAGGTGAGTGGTAGGCCAATCATCCTAATATTATCATTATAATCATATCAATAAAATATTGAAATGTCACATTATATCCTATGTGTAATTTCTGTGTGTCAACTTTAGTAAGAGAGAGAGAGAGAGAGTGTGTGTGTGTATGTGTGTATGCACACACATATTTAGGGGAAGGGAGAGTGAGAATCAAATCCAGGGCCTTGTGTATGTTGGTCAAGCCCTCTACCACTGAGCTATACCCCCAACCACAAAAACATAATTATTAAAAAAGAAACAGGTGCAGGAGGAGGAACAAGACATAAAAACCTAAAGAACACAAAGAGGTGAATCTACCTAAGGAGGAATCTTAAACAACCAACCCCAATCTACTTCTTGTAGGATACTTCACACAAGAGAGCCATGCTTATGTGTGGCTGTGTGGGATGACTTAACCTCAGAAGTGAATCTGGAGTTTAGGATTAAGAAGAAACAGAACGGGGTGGCAGGGGGGAGTTTTTTCTCTTTCCACATTGTTTATTGGTGCATTATAGTTGTACATAATGACGGTATTTGTCACATATTCATACATGCACACAATAGAACAATGTAATTTGCCACATATCACTCCCCAATACATCCCCTTTTTTTCTGCTCTAATCACCCCGCTGGTCCTTTCCCTAAGAGATTTAAAAAGTGAGTAAGGAATGACAAACAGGTGTCTATCCTAGGACACAGAACACCTCCATCTGGACAAGACAAGGAGAGTCCAGGCTGTGGTTTCAGTCCCACAATACAAATTGTTTGCATTATATAATGTGGTGACTCCGTCCTTCAGGAAGTAAAACAGGATCAATAAACAAAACCCTCAACATCAGCCATTCTTCACTCGACTTTGAAGGTGGGGGGCAAATGTATCAGATTTAAAACATTAACTTACAATATCCAGAAGTCAGGGGTGGGTGGACATTGGGCAACGTCCTTTTCTTGTTTGTTTCTCCTTTCCAATACATGTCATATGGGAAACGAGAGGACTCTATCACCCCTTAACAACAGCAAAAATAAATAATAAACTCTTAAAAGGATTGTCAAGCATCTTAGCTGACAATGTTGAGTGAGCAGGCAATAGCCTGATTTATCATGTAGCAAGTGAGGTCTTTCTGGGGAAGAGAAGCAGGAGGTGGTAGGGATCATTCAGCAAAACAAGCAGCTCAAAGCCCAAATGCTATCTATTTTTTAAAGCAATTCTACACAATCAGACGATCTGCCCTTGAACAACACATAATATATTGCTTGGTTTACAGCAGCAGCAGAATAGGGAGTGATAGTCACTGGTAACAGCAAGAAAACTTCCCTAATGCTAAAAAAGCATCTCTTCTTGATGGCAAGACTTAAAAATCTTGCACCTAGTGCTCCAGGTCCCTCTCGAAGAGAGTCACAAACGGTATCAGCTTTAGAGAAAGGTAGACAGAAGGCTCAGAGAGATCTGAAACCAGATGATGAGAATAATCCTGGAACACATGCTGCTTGTCAAAGAGAAAACTCAAGGGTGGTGATGGTGTGATGGAGCTCTTCCTGGTCCTCCCAGTCTCGTCTCACTCACCCCACTTGCTCAGTGCTACGCCTTTTTCACTGCCACATTCTGGACCATGCTAAATACCCAATAAAAATACATTACGTAAGCGTTGGTCAGGATGTGGGGGAAATGTACACTCACACATTGCTGGTGGGACTGCAAATTGGTACAACCAATCTGGAAAGCAGTATGGAGATTCCTTTAAAAACTTGGAATGGAACCACCATTAGACCCAGCTATCCCACTCCTCGGTCTATACCCAAAGGACTTAAAAACAGCACACTACAGTGACGCAGCCACATCAATGTTTATAGCAGCACAATTCACAATTGCCAAACTGGAACCAACGTAGATGCCCTTCAATAGATGAATGGATAAAGAAACTATAGTATATATACACAATGGAATATTACTCAGCAATAAAAAGAGAATAAAACTATAGCATTTGTAGGTAAATGGAGTTGCAGAATATCATGCCACGTTAAGTAAACCAATCCCAAAATTCCAAAGGCCGAATATTTTCTCAGATAAGTGGATGCAAATCCATAATGGTGGGGAGCATGGGATGAGTGGAGAAACTTTGGATGGGCAAAGCGGGGTAGGAGAGGGGAAGGAGCATGGGAGTAGGAAAGATGGTGGAATGAGACAGACATCATTACCCTAGGTACATGTATGACTGCACAAATGGTGTGACCCTACTTCATGTATAACCAGAGAAGTGAAAAATTGTGCTCCTTTTGTGTACAAAAGAGAATTCTGCTGTCATGTATAATGGATTAGAACAAATTTTAAAAATAAAAATATACATTATATAAAGGAATGACAGTCCTCAAAACAACTCCAGACTTTCCATTCCTTGACCAAGTCATGTTTCCCTCTTGCCTCTGGTTCCTGCATAGATTATTCTCTAAATATTCCTACCACTTAACATCGTCCTTTAGCCTTTCTGATCTACAGCATCCTCAACACACACCTGTATCAAAAAGCATAGGCAGATCAGCTAGCTAACATTATTAAATACCACAGCTCCTCTGCTTTGCCTTCATAGTACTTGCCAAGGTTCATAACTACATATTTGAGTATTTGAACAACGCCTATGTTCCCTACTAAATTGGAGGCTCCAAGAAACCAAAGGCCATGCTTATTTTGCTCACAATTGTGTTCCCAGGAGACTGAAAAGGTTCCTAGGATATGGCTATCACAGAACAAATAAAGGAAAAATTAACAAATAAAAGAAAGTAACATCAGCAAAACATTTGCCTTGTTTTCACCCACAAAATCCGTTGAACAGGTTGTAAGACTGACTCTAAGCATGATCCAATGGAGCCATTTGTCCAGAAAGGGAACTTTTTGCTCTTATGAGACTTTATTCCTAGTCATTTTGAGAAACAGTCAGTTTATCATGTAGGAAACAGAAGCGGAAACCAGGAGCTACATCACTACCACCATATTAGCAACAATTAAGTCAAATGATAGCGTGTGCTGGGAATGCCTGGACAAAACCAGGACCCTAAAGCTTTACTGGGAGAAATAAAGCCTAATATGCAGCCTTTGTGTAAATAATTTTCCAAAACCTAGTGAAATAGAGTTTGAAAATTTGCACCATGACCAAGGACACAACTCCTAACCACAAACTCTGCCAGTCCTGAACAACAGTCCCAGGAAGATGTTCAACATAGCTGTGTTTATAAAAGCTAGGATTTGGAGGTACCTGGTTACTTCATTTTGAGGTGTATCACTAAACAAATAAATCAAAGATACAATGGACACACTGGAACACTCTGCTGTGTTAGAAGCAATACCTTCCAGAGGGGCTGCAAGGTGAATGGATTTTTAAAGGACTATGCTGATCATACAGACAAGCGAAAATTAGTATTAAACTGTTTGATCTCATTAGTCATAGTGGAGCAGGGACTCTCATCCTGTGGACAGGGAGTGTGTTGGAGATTACTTCACAGGTCCTGATCCCTCATTGAGTATTATTTGTGTGATTAAATATATCTTACTGATGTTTGACCAGTGTGTAAGGGTATATAATTGTTTTCTCATTTGTTAAAAAAAAAACTATTAACACTAATAGCTTAGAACATTCAAATTAGACAAGCTAACACACACAATATCTGATACAACATAAATCTTCTGTAAATGTGATGCATATATTACAATTCAGTGATATAAATTGTACTTAATTGGGACAACAAAACAAGACTATTCTAAGCAACAAGAGGGAAAAAAGGATCATAGGACCAGATCTCCTGCACATTACCATTATCTTTAAGCAAAAGAGCAAAGAGGCCAAGAGTGTGATGCAGACAAACTGTCTGATTTTTAATTTTGGCCCAGCTTCTAACTCACCACCTAACTTAGCTTCTCTGTGCTTCAATTTTCCAATCTATAAAACCGAATATTCTAATTTCTGCCTCATGGAGTTCATTATGAAGATTACTATATCTGAATACATTTAAAGAACTTGGAACAGAGTGTAGCATGTAGGATGTGGCTCATAAATGTTAGGTATGACTATTATGTAAATTAAAACAATATGATATATTTCTAAAGATTCCTGTGTATCTACAGACTATTCTAAATACATCTTACTAGGAACCTACAGGGTAGAAGAGAAATTGGAATAAGGAATAAGAATGAAGCAAAGAAAAATAATGAAAGAAAATAAAAACAAAAATAAAAAAGAAGATCCTCAAGAACCAATAATAAAAATCCACCATGCTTTAGGTCAGATAGTTAATGCAGCCCAGTGGATCTGAGGTACAAAAGAGGAAAAGAGTACAGATGCTCATGGAGTCCTTGGAGGAAGTGCAGTAGAGTAAAAGGCTCACACTTCTGGTTCTGAAGATCCCACAGCTGTTGTGACTCCCACCTTCTATGCTTTCATCTTCTTTCAGAATTTCCAACATGCACTAAATGAACTTTTATTTGACTGGTGTTAGTTAATTTTTATTTTTTGCTATTTTATCATCTTTGACTAAGAAAGTGCCTCAAGTGGGGGAAAAAATATCAGACTTTCTCTGTGTTGTCTCAGAAGTCAAAATATTTAAGAAGACAGAATCCAATGTTAAGAGACATGTTTTCAACACGTGGTTCTGCCCAATAAACAAATAGGCTTCAGGAGTCATGAGTCACTCATAGTGTGAACGCGAAGCTGTTTATACAACCATGTATCCAAGGTACAAGGTCTAGATGAGAGGCTGAACAAATTAAGATCCAAGGTTTTCAGGAATGCATGCTTTTGGGATTCACTAAGATTTTTAGGAACATGAAAAGCCCAGGAAATAGTGCAAAATGCATTTTTGATACCAATGTTGGAGGGGAACACCAGCATTGCCACACAGACCCTTACCTCTTCCTAGTTGTAACACATGCAACAGAAATTTCAGGAGGTAACATTTTTCCACAGTCTACCACCCAAGTTTACTGAATGTCTTAGGCAAAACTGACAGAAATCACTCTCCTGGCCGCATATTCAGGGCTACCTCCATTGCCTTAGCTGATGTTCATAGACCTGCCTTACTTCAAAACTTAATAGTTACAGAGTACTATCATATGTGAGCTTTCACGTAAGCCATCTCAAGTAAACCTCCTTCCACTGCAGGAAAGTGAGAAAATGACCTCCATTATAAAGACAAGATGAAGTAAAGTTCAAAGAAGGAAGAGTTTGTCCAAACTCCCAAACTTCGTAAAGACAGGATCACAACTTGAACTCAAGACATCTGCCAACAAATGTTACAATCTATTCATAACATACCCCAAATACTCTGATGAACACACCCAACACTGTAAAGGAAAAATGCCAAATCAAATCCTATGACACTCTCCATGGGACTCTATAGTCTCAAGACTCCTTTTAAATCTTGAGTCAACCACCTACAAACTCAACCTGTTTATGACATTAAATGGTTTGAGGACTGAACCATCTCCAGTATACTCTCCTGTGTGATACAGGTTCAGGAATTCTACTATGCAGTATCAACCATGATAACTTGATGCAATCAAATGAGAGGCAATGGTAATAAATGTAGTAGAGACAAGTCTTGATTCCAAATCAGGAGATCATGTTCTTATCCCTACTCTATGGCTGTGGGGGCCTGGAAAGGTCATTTTTTTTTTAAATACCATGGATTGAATTCAGGGGCACTCAACCACTAGGCCACATTCCCAGCCCTATTTTGTGTTTTATGTAGAGACAAGGTCTCACTGAGTTGCTTAGCACCTCACCATTGCTGAGGTTGGCTTTGAACTGGCGATTCTCCTGTCTCAGCCTTCCAAAGTGCTGGGATTACAGGTGTGTGCTGCCTTATCCAGCTGGAAGGTCACATTTGATTTGGAACTTATTTCCTCTCTGTAAAACTTAGTGGTTCTCAATTCTGGTATCACAAAATCATATGGGAAACATTATGAAGTACTGATGCACAAACCCACTGCAGAACAATGAAATCAGAGTCTTCAAAGGGTAAAGCTTAGCATTTATATTATATAAAATCTTTGCCCAGATACAGCCAGAGTTGATAGTATATGTGAACTCTGAAGTTTTTAACAGTCTCTACCTAAAAGCATCAATGAATTAGGCCACTCGGGCCATAATTCCCAAATTAGACTTTCTGATAAGATCAGATACCACGTTCAGGATGGTATGGCTGCAGACCCATGTCAGACTTCTAAAACCCCCAATGCTTCAGAAAATATCTTTAATTAAAACAATATCAATGGAGAGATACCATCTGCTCTTTCACTTTTCTGTGGTCACCAGCACCTGCTTTTAAGAAAACAGCTGTGAAAATGAGAAATAATAGCAGTTCTATAATAATAGCAACATTTCTAGAAAGCTTAGAAATAAGAAATTGGGGCTAAGTAGGACATGGAGAAAAACCAATGTAGCCATAAAAACAATCATTGTCCTATTATACTCTAAACAACTTTGCCCTGCTGCCATATTGAAAACAAGCAACCAAGGGGCAAACACTGAGCTGGGGCTTGGAGAACTGGCAGGAAGGCAGTGCCCCAATGAGCAGATGACAAGTCTTGGAATGAGCCCAACATTTCAGTCAGTCAGTGAGAAATTAAGGAAACTCAGGAAATGAAGTTAGAAGAGCAAAGGGGGGGCTCAAGGTTTTCTAAAAATAAATAAAGATAAGTGAAAACAAGAATCAACAACAAAGATGAAAACCTATGGAAGCTTTTAGATGGCACTGTAAAAACCTACTACTTCAGAAAATAAAGATAGAGAAGTTAAATATCACACACAGTGACCAAAAGGCCATAAGGGTGCTTTTCAAAGCAAAAGGCTGAGATGAACTATGGTTGATATTCTAACCCCAATAGCCCCCCTGGAACAGAGGCTGGAGAGCAACAGAAAGAAACACACATAAGAAAAACTGAAAGCCACCTGTTGCTTTCACCAGTTCATAAAGGCCATGTGAGATGTGAGTTACGAAATGAGGCCAAACCTGCATGGTCCATTTAAATGATGGGCAACACCATCATACATTCAAAAGGGAGTTGTTTCTAGTCATTTCAGTGGTGCCCCATGAGCCTTGAGCTAAGCATTGTGGACAAGAGTTTTCTGAAATTATTAAGCTCAAAACACATGTACAAGGTCACTGCCTTGGAGCAGATGATAAGAAAGCTGTTCTTCCTGGAAAATAACAACATGAGGTGCAAAAGTGGCAGACAATACCCCTTCCTTGCCAAATGGGACATAGAAGAAGTAAATTAAACAATTCATTATGAGAGGAGCTTTTAAGGATGATGGAACTGATAGCAAATCATGACATCTGCTATATGTTCAAAGGTAAGGGAATTCTTATCTCCTTACCCTGGAGTGCAGTGTGTGCGTGTGTATGTGTGTATGTGCGTGTGGTCTTCTACCATTTAAGCTTCTTTGCATTTATTTCTTCATAGTCTATCTTCCTTTCCTTGTATAGGACCAAAACCAGGAGGTCAAGAATTCTGATTCTTGCTTATCTTCAGCCCTTAAATAGGGCATTGGACATGATGGCTTCTCAAATATTGCCTGAATTAATGAATGAATGGATGGATGAAGGAATGAATGAATGTATACTACATTTCCTCTCAATGTATGCAAGTATCTTTACTTTTATAAGATCCTGAGGACACTCTAGTCCAGGTATATCTTCCTCATTAATCTATAATCAAATGGGCAGAAATAACTTTTTATTTTCCAATTTAGAATTTCAGTACATAGTTCAAGTTATAAGAGTGTTGGGTCCATAAGTGTGTTTTAATTTCTCCAAAGTTTGCCACCATATTTCTTAATCCTTTTAATGCATACATGAATAGATACAAGGCCATACACTCATAGATTATTTGTATTTTCAGAATAAGAATATAGTTCAACCACAGCAATGTTGTGTAGAACAAAAATATGTCATCCTTGTAGTTTGATGCCTTGAAATTATTTAGTTATTCTATTCAAAAAAGTAAAAAATGACTGAATTCCAAAGAAGAAATTTCCAGGTTGCAACATTTTAATAAAGGAAAGAAAAAACACAGATTCTGAGCAGGTTTGAGGCAGATTCAAAGGCGTATTTGAAAATTATGCACTGTATTTGCAAAGTGAAGCATCTCTACTTAAAGTACATTCTTTATACACATGCTGACAAAATTAAGGGCACACCATCCTTTGCTGAATGAGAGCTTATTAAAAGTGCTAGTGTGAGCCATTTCCTTTTGTTCCCTGGAGAAAAGCTAAGGCATGGAAAATACTTTGTTAATGAATCATATTAAGCCTGCAAATTTTAAATTTTAAGTCAGGAAGATTGATAAATTCAGGTTCGGATGACAACACAGTTCTTTCCTGTCATACACATGGTAGAGCTATAATAGGAACACTTGTTTCCATCTTAAGGATTTGTAAGGATTGATACAACGCTGAGATTTGGCATTGCTAATTAGGAATGTCAGCAAAAGAAGTTCTGAAGCTTCTGGAGTCAAAATAGCAAAGAAAGGTACATGCGACTCATCCTCCCATTTTCTCTTAGCCAGAGGGTGAGATCATCGCAGCCCTTTGTACTTGTTCGGCGCTTTAAATTTCCAATATTCTTTTACCTAATATACCATTTGAAATGACATACCTGCAGGTCAACATTTTCCATCCCCATTTGATAAATGCAGAAACTGAGTTTGCATAAGATAAGTGACCTCTCTCATGTCATAGAGCCTGCAAGTGATGAAGTCAGGCCTCAAAACTATGCCAGCACTGTCCTTTTTCACTACACAAGGTGGCATTACTTTGCAATTCCACCATGCAGGGGAGTTCATCTGGCCTGCATTATTTTCAATCACAAACAAGAATAGTCATTCTGCTGTGTGGACAGAGGCAAATAAATGAACCATCACATGAAGCTGATGTATCCAAGTGGTTTCTTCTTCTTTTTGCAAGTATTATGTGTTCAGTTGTATACAGGTGTCAGTCATAAAACTACAAGAACATTTAAGTAATGAAAATCAAGTTCTGACAGGAAAGATCACAATTATGTCTTCACTAATATGACTTATCTGTCTGCCTCGATACTGTCTTTTGAAACAGAATAAACATTTGTATTGCATAGAGTTCTTTGTATCACCTCCACAATGCTTTTACAAATAAACACAAACTTCTTAAGTAAACAAACACTGAACCCAATCAGCTGCTCTGATTTATCCACACTGTTCTACGTCTTTACAAAGCCAAGGGACACTCTCAGGCAAGACATTACACATGCTGGCAGATCAAAAAATGATGGGCTTATTAAAAAATGTATAGACAGTTTGCTTCTTAGGTATAAAAATTCTTCACAATGAAGGTTGAACTCATGACCACATAACAATCTAACAGGAAAAACCAAAGAAACCCACTTCAGGAAGAACAAAGGTCACACCTCACTCGGCCTGAAATGACAGACTTAAGAAAGTATGTTTTTGCCCAAGCTGCCACATCTCTCCTGTTAATATGTATACAGGGTTAGTTTTTGCAACAAGCCATCCCCTAGCTAAGTACTGCTAAGTATCTGATTCCAGCAAGAGAGACAAATGAGAAAAGAAAAAGGGAGAATGGTGGCGTTGACAGTTGCAAGCAGGGGTTGAGATGCACAGTGTCTCTGAGGCCTGACAGGTACCCTCACAACCCCCACTGTCCTTTGATTAGTACCCAGTGATTCAATCCCATTGATCCATTCACTACATAAACCGTAAACTCTCCTTCCCTAACACTGTTACCATCCATGAAAAGTCTGCTTCATTGAAGATCCAGATAGACTGCATCTCCAGGAAACCTTGCCTAATGTCCCTGATCAGAAAAATATTATCTTATCTCTTTCTCAGCTGTTCCCAAAAGGCATTGCCTAGAGTTCTGTTTTAAGTCATTTCCCATATTTTAAATGCCCCCATAAAATTATTAGTTTTTTTTTTTATAATGGATATCATGTCTTGTTTGTCTCCTATAAACTCTAAATCATCTGTATCAGTGGCTGGAACAAAGAGATTTTCAGTAACATTCCATTAAGTTGAATTAAAGTACTTAAAAGGCTCCTTCTAGCACGGACATTCTGGATTTTTCTATGTTCAACTCACTTAGTCATTTGCTCATTCATTCAGTAAACAGCTAGTACTAAGCACCTAATGCGTGCCAGGCACTGTGCTAGACCCCTGACACACAATGGTCCCCCAGGAAGTTTACAGCTGGGTCAGGACTTAGGCAGTGATCAAACAGTGACATGCATATGCAGTTAGAAACCTCAATGAGAACTGCAGCAGGAAACTTAGGGGGATGTGAGGACACTCCACTCAACTATAACATGGCACCTTCCAGGGACCAAACATCAGATCACAGACAGCCGTGATGAAAAGGCGCACAAAGGCTGCTAAATGGTGGTAAGCGCAGATTCACTGTAGCTTCATTTTTATTAGAAATGTAAGCAATATTACAAAAGAAGTAAATGTTCAATTCTAACCTCCATTCAGGCTTCCAGATTATCTTCTGACAGATTCCAATACATACACACCTGTGATGATGAAGGACTGGAGATATCCTCCGTCTAGATTCAATACCTGATCTACAGCACACTAATGGCTGACTCTGAACTTTCCTGGGTGTGAAAGGCTGACCATGGCCCCTGCATTGTCAACCACACAGGGTCAGCATGTACAAATTCAAGGACAGTGAAGTACACACAGACTTTGAAAAGTGCATATAATTTGTACACAAAACTGCACCAACTCAAATGTCTAACATTTAGAGATTATATATAGATATAGACACATAATGTGAATTCATGCACACACATACAGGAAGAGAGACAGTGAGTTAGTTGAGTTTCTCATTACAATTTATTTTTTGAATCACAAGAAGTTGTCAGTCTGTTACCTTTCATTAGACAAAATTTCCGGTGCTAATATACGACGACAGAACAAGGAGGTAAGGAAATACAGAAGTTGTTCTGCTGGGCTGTTTCTCACAACCATAATAAACAAAGGACTGAAGTTCAACCCAGAGGTCAAGTGGACCCACTAGGTGAGGACAATGATTAACATAACCACTGGTTAAACTGGTGTCAGCAGTGAGCACCAGAAAAAATTCCCTGTCTTTAATGAGACCATAAAATGACATCTAAGGGAAATGGTGGCATAATTTTTACTTAATGTTTTGTCAGCAAGAATATGGGACTTATGCAACTGAAACAGCATATTTACATCTTGTTTCCTATATAAAGAAAGTTGATGCAAAATCCTAGACTGTGTGTCTCTTCTCTATCAATCACAGAGGACTATAAGAAACTCCTAGAAGGAAATGCTACTACTTTATAAGTAGCAGTAAGATCATTTATTAATGATAACATTTAGTAAGTGCTTACTAAGTACCAGGCACTATTAAAAGAATTTTAAATATAATACCTAACCTTCACAACAACCAAGGAAGCAGAAATTGCTATTATCTTCTTTTTGACAGAAGCAGACTCTGATGGCCAGAGACGTTTACTAACTTATTTAGGATCACATAGATAGCATTTTCCAAACATACTGAATAGCTGCCATTTATCCAGCACTATACTATGAGACAAGGAGAGGTGGAGAAGGGGAAATGTCACAGGGAAGACATTCCTGAGCCAGAGATGAGCCATAAAGAGGTTTGACCCAGAGAACTTGAGAGAAGCTAAGACATGAACATAAATTACTATAATTCAAGGTAGAAAATTTTAAGTGCCAAGACACAAGAAGTTGGGAATTGAATGGGTGAATGTGCTCATTAATTGAAAAGTAAGCAAAAGAATGAATGCAGAAACATTAAACCAGGCATACATCATTAAGAAGCACTATACTGGAATTCCTACTGCTGAAGCCCTTGCCCTCAGATGTAACTTTGCAAACATGGGTGCCAAGGGACTTTTGCTAGACAGCAGGTGGAAGTTCTGTTAACCGAGACCACACTGGGGACCTAGCTGGGCAATGATTTCAAGAATACCAAGAGGCAAAACATGAACTTTTGTTGTATTCCCCATCATGTCAGGAAATGCAGAGTAAACCACAAACATTGTATTCTCTAGAACTTTCTGAAGAACTATAAAGTAACTCATTTGCAGAAGTCGTTGATTTTGTACATGGGGACTGTTTTGTGAGATTGAGGAAGCAAATGATGGCTGACTTCCTGGAGTGAGTCATGGCTATAACCCCCTTTGACTGTATTAATAGAACAGGGGGAAAATTTCCAGGAAACATAAATTACCACAACTACCAAAATAGAAAAGGTGGCTGGTGACTTAATCCCCAAACAGGGAGGGCTACTCCCCAATCTTCATCAGAAAAAGAAAACAATAAATCAAACTAATACATTTAGAAACAAGTTAACAGTAGCCTTGCAGAGTTATCTTTTTTTTTTTTTTTCTTGTAACAGAATGGCCATACATACTCTGAGCTAAGTATAGTTGATCAGAGTTCTGAAGATACAATGAGTTCTCTCAGAAATAGCACAATCATTATGTGATTGATTCCTCCATTCATTACTTCAAATCTTAAATTAATAGGTAATTTAGTGGGCACCTACTATGTGCCAGAATCCCAATCCCTAAGAAACAAGGAACCAGACAAGAAAGTAACAACTAAATATCAGCTCTGTGCTCACTGTTGTAGCTAATTCTCTTCACCTTGTTTGTAGATCATGCTGATATTAGGACTTAGGTATTTGTTCTGTTGTGTAGGAACAGGAATCCAGAAGTGTGAAAACCTAGGTCCAATAAATCTAAAAACCTAAGAGATTTTAGTCCCACTCTCAAGGTATCCCATGTCTGCTACCACAGCTTTATCACTTGACAATTGGAAAGCACAGAAGTTGCAATATGTGTAAGCTCTTGTACCAGGTTGTCTGGGTCCAAAGCCTACTTAATAGAGAAAGTTATTTCACATATTGCACATTGTAAAAATCATTACTATTATTCTCATTATTATTATTACCTCAGTTAATCCAAGATTGAGGTTTTGCATTAGTTACAGGAATAGAAGCAATTCCCCAGTTGTACAGCTATGACTCTGGTCAAGAATGCCAACTAATCTCTGCCTGTTTGTTTACTTAAAATTCATTGCCATGCTCTGCTGCCCTGGCCACAGGGACACTACATCCTCCCCACCAAAGAATATTATATCGGGGCAATCTAGCTGATCCTAGCAGATCTGCCTCCATTGCCTCTTTAAATTCAATAGGTATGTCTATGAATACCTGTGAATCCCATCTCCACCTACCAACCTCCAAAAAACGTCTTCTAACCTTACCAGTTCCAAACATCCTTCCTGGCACCCAGGTCCTGCACCACAGCTGTCAATCATACTTACTGCAGAATGGAATCTAATTAAAACAAAACTATAGAAAGCACCAGTTCAGGGGCTGGGGCTGTAGCTCAGTGGTAGAGCGCTTGCCTAGCTTGCAAGAGGCACTGGGTTCAATCCTCAGCACCACATATAAATAATAAATGAATAAAATAAAGATCCAACAACAACTAAAAAAAATTAAAAAAAAAAAAAAAGTAAGTACCAGTTCATGGAATCTGATAATAAAACACACTGCCAATCTTCTTCAATACGTCTGTCTCACAAAACTATAGCCAGGAAGACCTACACTATGTTCTCTAACAGAGAATCACTGTGGCCAGTGATATGGCAACAGTTAAATAAATTCTGTTATGTCCACTTCAACAACTTAATGATGGGTAAATTATTTTATAATGTTAAATGAAAAAACTGTAAAATTATATTTATCCCTGATTGCATATTATAAAAAGTATAGACATGTAAAGACTGAAAGGATATAGAGAAAATGGAGGTTGATGTGTTAAGAGAGATAGGATTGTGGCTTTATTTTAAAAAATATTTTTAGCTGCAGATGAACACAATACCTTCATTGTATTTGTTTATTTTTTAGGTGGTGCTGAGGATGGAACCCCATGCCTCACACATGCTCAGCAAGTGCTCTACCACTGAGCCACAACCCTAGCAGTTTTTTTTTAATGTATTTGTGTGTGTGTGTGTGTGAGTGTATGCACCCATGCATGTGCACGCATGCATGTGTATGTGTTTTATCTTATATAGCTGTCTCTGAGCATATTTAAATGTATGGAAAACCTTTAAGTTTAGCTAAAGTCCATAAAGAAAAAAAATTCAAGATTTACATAATTGAAACATTACAAAATTTAAAGTGCATAGCAAATGATCCTTACAGCAGGAGCTTTTGCTCTTGAAGGACAAACAGGCATCACTCATTTTGGAACAGAATCTCTAAGGACTCCCAGACCCTCCAGGCCTGAAGCCCACAGAAACATGTGCCCAAGGCTCATTCCGCAGCAGCTTCAAGTTGCTCAGATCAAAGATGATCATTTTAATTTGCAATTATCATCATGCAAAGAGATGTGAAAATGCAAAGTGAGGTGTGGTCCTTAATTTTAAGCAGTTTGTGCCCTTAACTCTCACTCTGACTCCAGGTTCCAGGCCGACAGTCTTTTCTCTTTCCCTTTCTGATCCCTCTGATCACACCTATTGCACTAGAAGACACAGCAGTGCCTGTGTTCTTATGCACCGCTTGCCATAATCCCACCAGTCACATGCTCTATTCAAACTATCCCACCCCTAACCCGCCCCATTCTGCTGCTTACCACATAACAAGACCCTCCCCATCTTCACCTGCAGCCAGTCTATGCCTTTCAAAACTCACCTATTTTTGCCTATTCAAGTCTATAACACATATTCTTTCTCAAAATCCCTTCTAAACTGAAAGACTTTGCCTTCCACTAAGAAATTCATTGTTTTTCTGATTGGTTTGTTATTCTTTAAATCTCAACAAAAATATTTTGAGCTTTACAAAACAGCAATTCCAGATTTTAAAGTATTGGTTTTTCCCTGAAGAAAATTAACAGTGCCGAACAAATATTGTGTCCTAAGTAAACATATGCTTGAAAGAATATTAATTATACATAGAGATATCAGAATTAAACAAGTTATTTATGAAATAAATGCATTCATATTTCTCAAGTAATATCTCTTTGGTCTATTACTGGGAACAGAAAGGAAGATCTAAGGAATGTTGAGACTTGGAATCAAGGAACTGGTTCTGCATACTGACCTCCCAATCACCAGCAAGAACTTTTCTCTCAGCCTCAGTTTCTTTATCTGGAGTGAAATGTGTTAAAACAGATGATGGACTGAAACATTGACCATGACCTTCAATGAAGCACCTATCCTCCCTTGGGCCAGCAGCAGGAGCCCTGTTATTCTAGTCCCGGTACAACCACTTTGTAGTCAATGATACTAGGTGATGTCACCTCTGGATACTTCAGCTTAATCACCTGTAAAATGGCAAGAATAATTCCTTCCATTTACATATCAAAGAGTCCTAAGGATCCAATAAAATAATAGTTGTGGATGTGCGCTGTGAATACAGCATACCATGTACTTTAAAGGATTTTATTGGCTCCTGTCCCTGTTAATATTAGGTTTGGGGCAGAGGAAGAATGGGAGTTCAATCTATGGGAATGTCACTCTAGAAGAGATCTGTGGCAAGGAGCAGGTCAGGGAACCAACTTGGAGAGAACAATAAACCTTTCTGTCTCATTATATCAGAAAAACTATAGAGAACTGGACATTGAGTGAGCTATGTGAATGTCTGGAGCCTCTTCAAGGAAAGGTGCAAAATGGAAGAAAAATTACAGACACCGTGTCCTTATGTTGATTCTGATCATTGCGCTGATTTACATTCTCTGACTTATTATTCAAAACTCAGTCTGGTTCAGAAAGCGGCATCTCAGGGAACATTTCCAACATCCCCAATAATACAGAACTTCCATGGTTTGCAAGTGAGATCATTATATAATGCCCTTTCTCCCTATCCCAGGCGAGGAAGAAGTTATAACACTTGATATTGATACAAACATGTGTCTCCCAGCAGCAGGTCACACTGTACAATATTATTTAATGAAACCTCTCCTTATCACTGGACAGCTAGGTTAGTTGGGAAGAAAATAAAACTATAAAATATAAGAAAATTTGAGAGGAAAAAAGTCAAATCTGATAAACTCAGTAGGGTCAAACACAAACCCAAAGGAGGTAATCAAGACAACATTCTTCTACTACTTAAACCAGTTCATCGGCCTGTAGCATCTCAGGTCATCAATCGCTCCATATTTCAATCTTTCTGTCTCTCAAAGCCCAGTGAAAATGCTTCCTCCCACTAAACCAGAGTGGACTTCAGCCCAAGCCTCTCAGATTAAATTGTCCTTTCCTGAGTTTTTGAAAAATTTAATTCAACCCTAACTGTAGTGTTTCACAAATCCTGTCTTTTCTTGAAAATAATTTTATATATCTACATGGTAATTTCCTCTATCAAATGGAGGTGTCTGAAGTTAGGAACTATCTACCTTTTCTTCAGTCCTTTGAGAACATCTATTCCTCACAAAGCCCCTAAAGGAAGAAAGAACTCCATCAATTTTCTTTTTCTAGAACTAAATCTTAGTAACAAAGAGAGTAGATGATTTTCAGCGGCCTTTACACCTATTAAATCCAAGAGAGGAGAGCCAGGAGAAATTTATGACATTATCTAATTCAATCCCATCACCAACTAGAGTGAGGAAAGGATGCTTCCATGCCTCTAGAGTCCAGCCCATGCTTTCTGGCCACCCTCTGACACCTTTGTAAACTGACACTTCAGGGAGAATTGCCTCCAGCTTATATCCTTAAATTCTAAGCCAGGATGGGACATTAGGATACATCTACTTGACAGATGACAAGAAAACTTCAGCTACAGTAATCACTACTTTAACATCATGGCACTGACCAAAGACTACACCGGAGGGTCAGCATCATTTTAATAGTCAAAATGGAAGGCAAGTGCTGACCGTGGACTAGTGTTTCTCTAGTGGTAGAAAGCAACTCATTAATGGATCATAAAATCAATTTGGTTGATCTTCAAGAGAATTTTTATAAATAAAATACATTAGAAAATACGTGTGGTTAAGGAAGATTTTCTTTCATACTTCATCTAAATGTACATATGTGTGTATACATACACAAATGTCCAAGTAAAATTTCTTACTGTCATTTGTATTAAAAAAAAAAAGTTTGAAAGTCACTACCATAAATCAAAGTCTGCAGTGGTAAATATTAATAACTGCAGAGCTGACGGTTACACACTTCACAAGCAGATGAACAAGCACTAGCAATACCGGTTCTGGAATACACAGGCCTATTCCTCCAAAGAGCAATCCAGATCCCCACTGGGAAGTCCAGGCACAATGAGGCTACATCAGCATTGCCCCGCCCCTCCTCCCATGCTGTAGACTCTCAGTTCCTGTTTTAGAAGACAAGATTTCTTTTGTCCCTGCTTAGCCTCTCACCCTTTGCCTCTTTCCCCTTCTTTCTAAGTCTGAAAAAAGAGAAAGAGAGAGAGGAAGGAAGGCAGTCCAAAGAAAGGCTGTTACATTTTCACAGATTTTTTTTCATTCTTTTTTTTTCTTTCTCCTAAAGGTTGAGACCAAGACCAACCTAGAGCAGCTGGCATATATGAGAGTCCTATTCCTGAGCACTTTCAGGAGACTTTCGGAATATTTTTCTTTCTACTTCCCTGGCTGAATGGCTAGGTTGGAGTAATTTTCTTCCTCCTGGGGTTGGTTGCTAAGAGACACTCTATTACTTCTCTTTCTCTTATGACCCGATTACTGTGATCAGCAAAGACGGCAGGCAGACAACATCCTGACATGGCTCAGAGGAGATCGCTGGACCCACTTACAAAATGATGGACTTTCTTAACCCTCTCAAAACTGTCAGACCAAGATTTCCGAAGCCATTTTTCACACAGGGTCAAAGGATTTCCACATCTTCCTTTAAAATGGTGGCTGTGATGGATCAACTGTATCATTATAGTAGCTGTTGTGCGTGTTGAAATCATTTCAATAAGGTCTCTATGTCGCCTCCGTATTCTTAATATTGTTTTGTCTTGTTTTGTTTTCCACAGATAAATAAGCAGACCCAAGTTTATTTGAAATTCATTTCCAGCCTGGAAAACAACAGGCTCTTGAAGGAATCCTTAACTTCCTTTGTGACCCCTGCCTGCTCTCTTTTCCCTGGCATGTAGACCATATCCTGTCTTTCTCTAACCCCATGTAGCTATAAACAGAGCACCTTAAACATCCTGGGTATCCAGTGGTGCTTACCAAATGAATATACAAATGTGTCTTCCATGTCAGCTCTCCCTCCATCCCTTAAGGCTCCTATGCAACCCTCCCACTCACACTTCTGGACAAAGAGAAAAAGTTACAGGTTCCTCTGTAAAAGTTGTAATGGCCTCAAAAGAGACTAGAAATTTAATCATCAAAACAACAAAAGTAAATGTGCAAGAAAGTAACAAGGATTCTGGATCTTGATTTCTGGTATCATCATGGTTGATATTTCACTCATATGACTTGGAATATGCAGTCAGACATGTATTTATTCAAATTTATTCTACCATTTGCCCCATCGCAAGGTCAGCCTGGAAGAACTTTTCTTTTAAAACTCTTCTGACCATGAGGTAGATTCACATATGATCATACACAAAGACATCAGCCTCCCCTGATTCCACTCCTGATCGTTATCTACCCTCTTATTATTAGAATTTCATTCTTTCAGCTTAAGGCTCTGATTTCTATTAAAACTAATGTCCTCCTGGCAAGGTTTCACTTTGACATACTTTTATCAAAGATTTAGACCTCTCTCCTTCTGACGGCTAGATAGACACATACAGATATTGACAGATATCTGCATTTCAGTATGTGCACATTTAACAATATTTCCTAAAAGACTGTGTAAGTCAGCCTATAAATACAGAAGAATAATCATTGAATCTGGATACAGAGATGGCTGCAGTCAAAGCAAAGGTTCATTATTACCCACAATATCTTGGGCAACATATTCATTATTTCTCTGAGTCCAATTTCATTGTTTGAAAAGAAATGTTAGTACCATATTTCAAATACTGCTATAAAAATGAGACACAAGATGCCTGTATACAAGATGGTAGGATACAATCATGGTAGGAACAAACTGGGTGCTAGTTCCCTCGTGAACTTTATGTACTTCAGAACATATACTTTGCTTGGGTATAGGAAAAAGAATGTGTGAGAGTATTAGCCTAAAATGGGATAGTTGAAAGAGCACAGGGTCATAGGGGAACAACTGAGGATGCACAGAATAGGGAGCCTATGACCCATTTCACAACCACAATTGACCATGGTTCATGGGAACAAGTTTACTCCATGCCTTCCAGGAGTAGCCAATTTTACGCAATTTCTATAGCTGAATCATCATTTCGTACAATTTTAGAGGAAGGATGTAAAGAGATTCTGTTCCATCATATTGCTTTACACTTAGGGAAACTAACCCCCACTAGTTCCATGACTTACATGGGCCTGACATGTGCAGAGAAGTAGCCTTTCCCATTCAGCCACACTTCCCTTTGGTAGCTCTTGTCATATTCCTGGTGGGCTTTGTAATTGGCTGCCTCCTCCTTCCTACTGCAGCTAAAGTAAAATTAGCTTTATCCTGATAAGACTTTTTTTCACTCCCCTTTAAATTGACTATCCACAAACAATCTGAGATTATGTTCAGAACAAAGTCAAACTGTAGGATCAGATGCTAGCTGTTACCCAGGAATCATATCTCTTTATACTCTGCCTAGGAAAGAAATAACAGGTGACACTTCAGTGGGATTTATGTTTCCAGCTCACAAGGTACCCAGCTCTATAACTACAAGCCTCTGGCCCTTCTTGTGACTCCAGTCTTGTTCTTCCCCCACTACCAACAAAATGCCCAACTAACACACTGGTCTATTACTAACAACCACCCTGGTGGCTGTTCTAGAGAATGGAAATTTCTGGGCGTCCCCAAAATGGGCACAGGTTCTGTCTAAGATGTCTTCAACCTCGAATTCCCTCTGTTTGCCAGCAAGAGACAATAATTATAGATAGAAATTCAGTCTAAAACTGACAATATTCCCACACAGGTTACTTTCATCTGAGCTGAAAGAAAATGGCATGTGATAAACTGCTCAAGAAGCTCTAAATTCACCACTAGAAAAATATGGTATCTCAAAAAGGCCCAGGTACTTTAAAAACTATTAAGTATAGGTACTTAAGAACACTACGGTTGTAGCTCTCTGAAAAAATAATTTTTTCAAAAGTCAAGAAACCTGAGGAAGAGAAAAAGAAACCCTTAATTATAAAATGGTTCAATGAATTGAAAGGAAAAGTATAGAACAAATAAAAATTTATATTAAAAAACAAAAAGTCTGAATCCAGGGTAAGGGGCGATGTTCAAAGTCATCAATGAAGGTGTAGAAGTGTTTCTACTTATTTTGAAGGTGGCCTTATCTACCAGACTTCGAGTTATGCCTTTACCTTCTCAGAATGCCACAGAAAGCTTTTCAAAAGTTTAGTGTGATAATCTCACCAGTGCTTCTACTCCAAATGTCTATGGATATTGAATCACCTGTATCCATTACTCTAACCACATGTTCTTTACATTCGGAGCGAACATATCATATAATAAATCAGGAAGATAAGTTTAAGAGTGCAATGACTGCTGCCACTTCGTCACCTCAATTGTGTAGCTTGAATTTTAAGAGCTTTGCTCGCTTTTCCAATTATCCTATCCTGCAGGCATGCTACAACCAGACAGTCGTGGCATAAAACTGGAACCTAGATAACCAGTCGTTGGTATAGTCAGAGGGTGAAGTAGGACAGAAGAGGCTGATGCCTCATGGGTAAGACACCAGCCTTCCAAACAACCTGCTTTCTGAAAATTCCTCAGGTGTCCAGCCTCTTCTGTCCTATTTCAAGGGAAGGTAACAGGTTATTCTACTTTCTCAAAAACAATAAAAACTGAAGAGTTAGAAGTCAATTGAAGGTCATGAACAAGATAAGCCAGGGCAAGTTGTTCAAACAACAACAAAAAAATCATGTAGGTAATTCTGATAATGTTCTTAATAACCTTATTTCACTACTCATTCTGAACTCCAGTTTTCCCAATTGTTTCCTTAAAATTTGGACTAGGGTTCTAAGAACTCCAACTTATTTATTCACCTATCTATCCTCTTGGAGCTACCTAATCTAATCACAGAAACTGTTTAAAGTCATTTCTTGACCTTCCTGCCCTAAGAGATCTTTTATCATTTTCCATAAATAATACAGGAAATAGTATTTTTTTAAAAAACACATCATAAAAATAGTCAACCACAATGATACCACACAGACCAGTCCTCTGGGTGAGCCCAACAAGCCACATGGAGGATGTAGAGGTACTTCTTGGCACCTGTGCATTCAGCAAAAGAATTTTTTAAGTCTGCCATTTTCATCCACATTCCAGAGTATTCTGTGTCCTTCTGGGTCCTCAAAATGAGGATCTCCAGGACAAGATGAATTAAATCATTAAAGTTTTAGAGATCCCACAATGGAGCCATCCAGCTTAAAGGAAAGAGGAGTCCATGTGAGAGCACAACAATTTTGAAAGGCTTAAGGGATAATATAAGGAAGAGGAATCAGACATGTTCTTTGCACCTACAGTGGCAGAAATGGACCAAAGACAGATCTAGAGAGCAGCACATTTCACCTAACCATGGGAAAATACTTTAAGTCTAAACATGAGTGATGCTATAAATAAAACACACCTCACTTCTACCATGCAGTCAAGCCAAAGTAAATCTAAGATTGCTGAAAAGGATATATCCACAACTTGGGGACTACTGCTATTTAGTCTTTTGTCCTTTCGGAGAGATTGAAAGTCATTATTGTCACTTTTATTGTTGTTGTTACATTAGGATATAAAACCCACCTATGTCATTAAATTTGTGCCTAGGCATTTTAAGATTCATTCTCTCGGCAAAAGGGGCTTTTCTCTCACTGTATTTTCTGATGTACTGTTTCATTTATGAATATCAGTTTTTACAAAGTTAATTTGAAGTGGCCACCTTAATAAAACTCCTAATCATAATTTACCCAACCAATAATCATTGAACATTTTCTCTGTGTCTTGACCATGTGGTGAACATAATGGTGAAAAGTGCAGAGCTACAGCTCTCAAAGTCAAATAGTCTACTCGACAAAGTAACTCCAGTGTTGTCTCGCTGTAATGAGTACCTGCCTTAGGCTTGTCTGTTTGCTCTCCATCGTTCCTTTCTCAGAAATCTGTAATTCAGAAGTGGAGACGGGAGAGGTCCTGTCTGATGAGGACTGGTTGACAATCACCAAGATGTGATCAGATTGTTAAGGATTTCAGTTTGATTTTGTTTCCTTTTTTAGAGGGCAGGTGCTTGTAATTTTAAGGACTAACTAAATTAGATGTAGAAATTATGAACTGATAAGAATAAAAAGGCAAAATTCCAATCAGATTAAGTATAAACTCCAAAATTCACAACTGTCCAGAGACAAAAAGTACCCATTTCTGTTCACTGCACTAGAAATACTGGAGATAAGCCTGAAAAACAACTTCTTAGAGATGGTGGGGCTCATGCACCAGGAGTAGGGTGGGCCTACCCCAAATGTCATTTTTTAGAACTGTGCCACTGAGCAACTGTTGATAATTTCTGTAGATCACCAGCTGATTCTTTACAGCAGGGAGGGCAGAGGATCACTATTAACAGTTAAAGCCCACAGCAAACACAACACTGGCTATATTCTAGGAAGGTTTTCTAGTGTATTCTACACTGTATAATCTTTTCCATGTTAGCAGGATCCTTAAGGAAAAACGCCTATGGGTTACAAGACTGGCTGTAGTAAAAGTTCAAGTTCTCCGATGTACACACGAGGGAGAAAGCCCGGAATGAACTGCTGGATGAAGACAGAGAAAATGGAGCACTGTCATTTTTGAGCTTCCAGAGAGCATGATTCTCTCTGGCTCTGTACAGAATAGCTGTATTGGAAAAGGCACGCACTTGGGGTTGTTAGTAGTTCATGTTCTCTTTCCTTCTCTCTTACCAGAAAATCTGGTAGTCACAATCTTACCTCTCCCCAACTGCATTTAGTTCAATGAGATGTTTGCAAAATTCACTGGAATGCTGGGAAAAACCTGTGGCTTAGGGTGTTAAACAGTTCCACCAAAGACATAAAAGCAAAAGGTAAGTAAGTATACAAAATACTCAAAGGCCCCACTGAATGTCAAAGATTTCCAAGTACCAGGATATGCTAATACGAGAAAACAACCTATTTTTAGTATGTGAAGGTTGTTTTTGAGAATCACCATGCCATTGAACCAATGTTTTCCTATTATGTTTTTTCCATTCCTCAGCCAATTACTGATGATAATTGACCAAGATATGCTCAACCAAAGGGAACAGTGGTAGTAAGGTTGTGACAACCTGTTTTGGGAAAGGTCCACCCCTACCCTTCAGGCAGACTGGAGAAGAGAAAGATAAATGGGGAATAAAAAGGTAAATGCATTGGTCAAGGCCAGAGTGAAAACTGGTATTCGCCCCAAGAGAAAAATGCAGAAGTTGTAACTCTCAGCATTTATTGTAAACCACCAGCCATTCTCACTTCCCCTGACAACAGAGGTGACTTTTGCCAGTGAGGGAAGAACTAGTTTCATAAACAATTATCAGAATAAGAAATAAGGGTGGGGTGCTAGGCGACCAAAACCATGTTGGATTGCTTTTGAACTAGAAGTTCAATGGATTTGTCCCTTAAATATTCTACTAGACTAGTTCATACTAAAATCAAGTCAGCAATTATTGGTTGCTTCAATGTAGCTGAATCTTTCATTCAGAAATACAAAAAGCTTAAGAGGATGGAGAGAGGTAAACTTGACCTGAAGAGTTAACTTTCCTCAAAATATATAACCTGCCATAAGAGCCAACAAATGAGCTGGGCAGAAAAGCAAAAGGGGATTTTCTAGAGTTATTAACTGCCATCTTACCATTATCATCATTATATAACACAGTAGCATACGGGGAGCATTAAATGGTGTATTTTCCAAAGAGTTTCTGGCCAAATGGGTGAGGCAATGGCCTCCTTGAATCAAAACCTATTGCTCCTTAAAGCTCGCATAGCTGCCTTGATTAAACACAGCGGCAGGCTCCAGTTGAAGGGACAATTCTTCTTTTTTGAAGGGAGGTAGAACAGAGTAATTGCCAGATGTTTGCAATTTTAGCTATAAAAAGATGGCTGCTTTCCATTCCTGAGTATGTTGGATATTTTTTTCTTTCTACCCAAGCTATTGTGGTTCACTAAAATAGGCCACTGCACTGATGAATCATCATTCAAAACTGCAATAATGGAAGCAGAACAAATATGACATTTTAAATTCACGTATAAGAGAAATAAATTAAAATATACAGGTAATAGTTACATGCTAAGCAACAGAAAAATGCTGCAGTCTCAAGAACTCAATTTTGATTTGGAAGAGTTGTGCTTGGATCTCCTCTTGATGACTTTCTACCTATAGGACTAGGTGCAAGTAACCTCATTACCAAGGCTCAATCCCCTCAACTGTAAAATGGGGATTAGTATCCCTGCCTGGCCTCCCTTGCAGCAGAAAGAACTCATGCCCTATTTATCCCCATGTCCTACCTTGCATATGCGCCGCCCAGAGATATGTAAATACCTGTTGTATGAAAAAGCAGGAAAAACTATATGCATGTGTTTAGAAGACATGTATCATGATATAATTGCGTATAGACAGTACACATTATATTGTAAGTACATGGTATTTTCTGATGTAATTATTAGAATCATTCCCCATTGCCACAACCAAATATTCAGTTTTCTCTTCCAATTCTGTGTACTAAATTTAGTAAAAGGAAAATAGAAACCTGTTCTTTATTTAAGCAGCACCAATATAACTGGCTTGGGAGACTAGAGTCCCCTTAGGCAGGGGGTGTTGTCATTCTTAATGAGTGACTTAAGAATCTCTTGGAGGGTTTGGTGACATATGAATCCTTTTCCTGGAAAAGACATACACATGGGCCAAATCGGAATACAGTTTCAGGAGATAGACTGAATTTCAAGTATGAATCCCAGAAATGAGAGGACTCATGACAAAATCCCTACCTAAACTAATTTATCTGCTATTATGTAGTTAATAACATCCCTAAGGTCTCACTTTGTCATTTGACATTTAGGAAAGTTAAAGATTTAAAAAACTAATGACTAATGACTAATTATTAGTGTACTTCTATATAATGTTCATCTATATTGTTAACTGCAATTAAAGCTCAATAATAAAAATATTATTTTTCAAAAAGATACTATAAGCTCAAACCCTTCATCTTTCCACGTTGATACCATTGAAATAAAGAGCTCTTTGCAAGAAAGATGTTATAAAAATTCAAAAACTGGAGAGATCAACATGTCATAATTCTAGCAAGAACAAACATCAAGCAAACCAGTCCTGAAAAGTCAAGCAACAAATACATTACCATAGTACAATAGAAGCATAAAACAAAGATAATTTTTAAATTGGCAATATGAACTATATTTGGGGATTTATGATTTTAAAATCTCTGGATTAAAAAAAGAACAACTATGGATTATGACTCCCAGAGGTAAAGTTGGTATATTAATTTTAATAACAACAGTAACAACAATGTTGGCATCACCCATTGATTTAACTCATTATTTTGGGCCAGGTGCTATGCCACGTTTATTACTTCATTTAACATTCAAAACAACTCTTTGAGATATACCTGTCTCTTAAAGTAAGTAAAAATGGAGAGACCTTAGGTAGGCACTCAACCTGGTGGGGCAAAGTTTCCAGCAAAATTAAAGGGTGAAATCAATCAAAACTTGAACGCAGAACTCTCTGGCGCCAGAGTCTACAAGCTCAACCACTGCCTCCCCTGATTCTCTCCTCTTTGCAATCTTCCAGTGTTATCTTGGCCCCAAGTAAACACTTCCTTCTGATTCCTCAGATAGAGTTAACCCTAGAGTCACTTCACAAATAGAGGTTTTAATTAAAGCTCTATATACTGTGACTTAAATGGTCATCATCATATGCCAAGTTCCTAAAGAAAATGTAAACTTCTTCAGAACTAAAATGTGCTTCTAATTTTTGTTAACTATTATATAGCCTTGTTCAATACAAAT